>SNQJ01S0000403.1:63425-84985 GCA_010110895.2 Picea sitchensis | reverse complement strand
AGGAAGAGATTTTTGGCATTCTATGGTGTTTTTCTTGAAGGAAGGTGTTACAACTAGGGTTTGCATGGTTATTTTTGATGAATTGTAAGTATTTTTTTGCAAAACTTCTTAAATGAATGGTTGTAGTCTTATTTTCTTGCATGAATTTATAATTTGTTGAATCAAAACCCTAGGTGACAAGCACACAAGTAGGTCCTTGTCCCATGTCCCCTGATAGAAAAGCTTTTAGCCATTGAAGAAGAAGAAGATAGCCTAGCCATAGCTACACTCCTTTTTCTTCCTCCCTTTAGCTAGCCGTACCATTTTGACTTCAAGAGGAAGAAGACGTCCCAGGCCTAGGTCATCTACATCTAGGGCCGTTTTCTTTTAGGGTTTGATGAAAGAGCCTTGCCTTGGCAACACTCTCCCTCTTTAAGCCCTCTTGTCTTGACTTTGTATTTCATTTGAGCTAGCTGTTTGCTGGGAAAGAGGAGAGAGCACGAGGCCTTGCTTTAGCAACACCGGAGTGAGCCTCTCTCCCCTAGGGTTATGATTTTGAAGCCTTGCTTTAGCAGCACTTCAAAACTTATCACTCTAGTCCTTTAAAATCTCACCCCCTTCAACTCTTGCGTCCTTCACTTATGACTCCATTAAACCCTCAGGCACTGATCTAAGTCCTCCAACGTTGAAGTAAGAACTTGATCTAAACACTCTCAAAACTTTTCAATTGAAACCCTAACTACACTAACCTTAGCTCTAGCTAACTTACTAACCCTAGCTGCTGATGTCATCCTTGGTTATTACATCTTTAATGCAGCAACGTTTCATTTTATGAGCAATTGAATGGTAGTTAAAGGCATTAATTGAGTTAAGTATCGATTTGTTGCATTGAATGCCATATCGTTCTAGTATTTATTGGTGAAGTGACATATACTTTTACTACTATTTTGTAAACATTGACTTCGTCAACATTTACTTTCAAATTGCTTATATTGAACATCAGATAATCTCTATATGAAGTACTAACCCATTGAATAGCTTGCACGTATCAGTTTGCTGTTGTTTTGTTCCAGGTAGGTACACTTCTTTGGGTTTTACTTTATTATTGGCTGTTTAGCCGGGAACATCTGATTGGTGGTGATCTGTGAAGGGGGAAACTTGTCATTGTCTGATTATCCTTTAGCCTCTTCAAAACCCCAGGTCACCGGGGACATCTCCCCTAGGCCTCACCTCCCTAAAGAGAAAGAACCATCCCATCGTGGTGACATTGGGTGGGATAGGTTCCTGTTACGCCAGTTTGACTCTCTACTTTGTAGCCTCTTCTCCTATCTACAAACTGTGCGATAACAGTTGTCTTTGCCACAGAGATTTTTTTCAGAAGCTTCATTTGATGCTAAGGACATGAAAAGGTCCTTTGTTGGCCTGTTCCTTGTCATATGCCACCTGGTGGCAGTTTTAAATTTTATATTCAATGAATTTTCAGTTCACGCAAATTTTTATTCAAGCAGGATGGCACTTCGATACTCGTATGCTTGTTACAGTAATTAGGGCAATTTTGTTTTGTTTGTAAGGTCAGAGATTGACCTCGATGCTAGTGCTAGTGAAGGTTTACAACCCACCTCTTTTCTTAACAAATGCCAATGTAAATATTCATAATTTAATGAGTAAAAAAGAAACATTTTCTACAATAAAATGCCATTGGAGTTATCAGGAAAATTTCAGTAGCTTTTAATTGGTGTTTATTTCACAGATGTTGGATTTCTCTAAATTGACCTGAATGGTGTAGCTAATAATTAGCTACTCATGGGCATCTTCTGAGAGGAACCACAATGTTGGAGATAATCGGCAGCTTTTCTCTAGGATATAATAGAGATTCTGAAAATTGTTTTGATTTCTACCTAGTCTAAAAGAAGAAAGAGAGTGCGTTATTCAATTGGTTGTATTTGTTTAATCCAAATACTTGCATGAAATGCAAGATTGTAACACTATTCATCTTCTTCCTGATGTGCAGCTATGCAAATGAAGAAGTCTATTCATGAAAAGTTAGAACAAATCAATTATTCAATTGTTATTTACAGTAAAATTATCTACCATCCCAGAGAGTATGAATTTACAACACCTTAAGTATACTATCGTTGAAAATCCTATAACATGTCCATTTCAAAAATATCCACGAATGTTGGGTAATAATAGAGACATACGCTTGAACAATAGGTCCTCCCTGGTCTCTATCAGGTGGAGAGATGTCATCACTCAATTTCTCAGTGAGGCCATTGGATAACTTAGGATTCCAATGCACTGGAACATATTTGATGTAATGGCATAGTTCTATGTACAGTCAATTTTGTGGCCAGATCTATAACGATTTTTTTGTTCAAGTCTTCTCCTATTCATTAATGTAAATTTTCTTTTATGCCAAGGACTGCTAGTGTGATGAATTATTATCAGTTTTTGATGTCCAGATTCATTTGAAAGAAATTAAAAATCAATTTATGGGCAGGAAGGCTTTGAAAGTGATAATTTGTGTATAAATCTGCTAGCATTGCCACTATTTTCATGTAGCTGTATTTTGATTCACAGTGATGAAATAGATAAAAGCTAATAGAAAGGGAGCAAAAAAATCTTAAAACATAGTAGCATGAAACAGTGGAATGTTCTGAAAAATGGTGTTTAAAAGTATGGTTTGCCTTCTATTTAAATGGTCTCTTTTAAGTTTTTATCAGCCATGATGGCGAATTGTAATCAATTCTTTAACAAGGATTCCATAATATTAGTAAAAATCATTTAAATTAAAATTAATCCAAAGTCCCCAATCCTAGGTCACATAAACTAATCCTCTGTTTGTGACTGTAAGTGTTGCACTTTTAGAATGTTGCTTCCCTGCTATTTCAAGAAAACACTTGTAACATTCTCCTCCATCCTTGGCATAGTCTTTGCAGTCTGTGAGTGACTATGTATTCTTGTTCAACCATGCAAGTGTATTCAGCTGTTTGTGAGTGAAGTATGAAACATCTCCAGTCTGCAAATCTACATCTATGTTTTTGGATGGATATGAATGTAGATTTAAAAAAATATCTAGATCAGTGTTTTATCATTCTTTTCTTTGAAGGACCAAAATTTACCCCTTTTCTTTCCAAATGTGGCTACTATACACAAAGGCACTTTCATTGTTGCTTCACACTTGTTTGTTTGTTTACTGGTAAAATTATTTTTTATGTTTTATATTATATCTGTTTCAGATAAACGAGGAGATCGAGCGAGCATTAGAAAAGCATGTGCCTGCCAAAATTCAGTATGATTCTATGCTAATCTCAAATACCTCGAATGAAGTGTCAGAAAACTAAATTTCTTTCACATGGTTTTGTTTTCCATAGGGAATGATGAGTGCTAGATTCAATACTTGTCTACTTATTTCCTGTTGTCACTTGTTTAGATCTTCAGCAAGACAAATAAATGAATCTGCATCAAGAAACTTGCAGTTACAGTTTAGGAACAGGCTTTCTCTCCCTATTTTCACAGGCAGTAGAGTAGAAGGGGAGCAGTGTTGCCCTATTCAAGTGGTACTTGTAGATGCATCTACAGGACACATTATCACTTCAGGATCTGAATCCTCCACAAAAGTGGAAATCGTTGTTCTTGAAGGTGACTTTGAAGGAGATGAAGAGGAGGATTGGACTGACAAAGACTTTGATAGTCATGTTGTGCGAGAGAGGGAGGGGAAACGGCCACTTCTCACTGGGGACCTGCTTATAAATTTAAAAGAAGGTATTGGGATCCTGGGGGAGTTGACTTTTACTGATAACTCTAGTTGGATAAGGAGCAGGAAATTCAGGCTTGGAGCCAGAATAACAGCAGGATGTGGCAGTGGGATTAGGATTAGAGAAGCAAAGACAGAAGCCTTCACTGTTAAGGATCACCGTGGAGAATGTAAGTGCTGCTTTTTAATCCCTATTTTCCTGTAAGTTTAATGTTTTAAAGTTTTATATCATCACTCTGGATTTTTTCTTTGGAGTTTGTTTTAGTTGTAAACCCACCAATAAACACAACTTGTAGTTGCATCTCACAAGTTCTGTGTCAAGTCTTTCCTGGTAACCTGCCAAATGTTCCTTGCAAATAAGAACTGATCTCTAGGTTTTGTAGGTGTACATAGGAACGTTGCAAATGCCATTATAAAACCTTAGGAAAAGGTGTTGAACATAGTATGATGTGAATAAAGTTATAAACATACCAAAGCTTCTTTTAAGTCGCATGCACATATAAAGTTTGTATAGAATGAAATTTTGTATTATGCTTTCTCTCTTGTAAAGTCAAATCTTTCCTGGTAACCTGCCAAATGTTCCTTGCAAATAAGAACTGATCTCAAGGTATGCCATTATAAAACCTTAGGAACAGGTGTTGAACATTGTATGATGTGAAGAAAGTTATAAACATACCAAAGCTCCTTTTAAGTCACATGGACATATAAAGTTTGTATAGAATGAAATTTTGTATTATGCTTTCTCTCTTGTAAAGTCAACGAGGGATGAATGCTTTTTTAATGGATCCAGTTAATTGAGTTACTTTGCTGAAATACATTCAGACAGATTTGTTCTTCTGTATATAACTATGATACCCTTTGTATAGTGTACTTGCAAACTTACTTACATCTGAGATAGTTTGTTGTATCCTGGTATTCTACAAAAAAATGAGTTCATAGACATGTACATCTATATAGAAATAGATTCGTTAGAATGCTATACATCCTACTCAGACATCTATGACTAGTTGTTGTTCATCCATCAAACTGGAAACATCGAGTGAGGGCATGAAGCATGCCAATCAACAAACCTCCCTTGTGGGTGGAACTCACATGGTGAGGGCCACCTGATGTCCACTGCCATATCCATGTGGCTGAAAATCACATGGTCCTGTCTCACTTATCTGTGGCTCTATGCAATAATGTGATAGCCAGCACTCATGTAAAGTGAAAGAATGTTCAGTAGTCATATGGTACTTAATCATATGCAGGTTACTCACACCATTCCAATCATATGTTTATGTGCAATTCATTCATATGATGCCAGTCATACTCATGTATCTGGTCACTTGTACAATGCTAGTCATATTTATTCATGCAGGTCGTGTTAAGTTTCAGGGTTACTTCGAAAGTGTTTACACCATTCTTGAGGTGCTACATGATATATGGGGTACATGGTGTATGTTCAGCCCTTGGATGATTCGAGATGGATTGACACATGAGAGACAGTCCTCGATGGATTTGCACAGTTGAGATAGCTTGCTCAGTTGATGCTTGAATTCAGATGGTTGCTGGCTTAGTGTTGTTCCCTTAGGCATTGGAGTTCTCTTGATAGTTTGGTGGATGGCCTTCCTTGGGGCCCCATGGAGGGCTTGGCGTCATCCTCAGGCTAGGGTTTTGGTGGTGGAGGTGTTGATGATTGACACTTGGCATTTTGGGAGAGGAGAAGCCTCACCTTGATGGAGAAGACCCTAGCGCTTGGGAAGAAGGCCTTTGGAGGCCCAACGATTCATCCCCAAGCTCAACATCCACCTAAAAGTGCCAAAACGTCACCCTAGAGAGGGATGGTGTCATACTAGGGTTTTTTATGTGCAATTTTTAAAAGTTAAATTTGAATTTATGATGTAAAGGGGAAAAATAAGGGTTATTGACCCCTTATTTTGTGGTTTACCCTAAAGTTAAGTGGACAAACACTTTTAAGAGATTTGTATAAATAGAGATCAAACTCCTATCATTTTATCATAGCATTCTCACTTGGAGAAAGACTCCTTGGCTGAAATTTTCGCCCTATTTGGGAAATTTTACCTATCTCTCTTTGCTACTATCTCTTGTGATGATTTGTCTTGGCTATTGGATGAAGAAGTAAGGCGCTATCTTTCTTGGAGGCTATTTCTTGCTTTTATGGTGGAATTTTCTTGGTTAAAAGGAGTTTATCTTGTTAATGCTTGGACTAGGTAAGGAATCTCTCTTGTTATTGCTTCTTTTCTTGGTTGCAAGGTTAATTTGTTAAGCTTTTGGGGAGTATAAGGACATACAACCCCACTAAGCCCATCATAATTGTCTTGGAATATTTTGTTGCACAAAGGAATACTAGGAGAAGTAAAAGGGTTTACACCCTCCTAGATTTTTCTTAGCCAGTCTTGCTTGCCTTGGGGAGTGAAAGGGCTTACACCCTCAAGGAAGTAGCACAACTACCTCTTTCATTTAAAAGACTCCATAACCCAATAGTTAAAGGCACTAATCTCTTGCATTGGAGAAATAAAATCATTGCATTGAGATACGTAGAATCACGAGATATTGAAATTGTTTAAATTGGAATCTTTTCTATATGCTTAAGTCTAGCCAAGGCCACTAGGGCATCTTGTTTCTCCAAGGATTTATTGCTGTTGTAATAAATTTATGCTACAGCCATTAGGGCTGCAGCAAAACACTTCATAACTTTCAAAATTACTCACTTTCTAACCATCAACATTTGCTAGAAAGCTACCAAATTAATCTACAAGTTGTTGTGCTTCTTTTTGGGTGGTTTACTTGCAATCGATGGTTGGAATTTTCTGCTGTAGCAATTGTTTGCTACAGCCATAAGGCTGTAATAATATCTCTTCAATACTTGTATCTAACAGCCTTTAATTGTTGCTAAAGTCTTGTGCCATCATACTTGAGTTAAACTAGTAATTGCTAGTTAGTCTCTTGCATATTTTCTTGGACTTTTGGCAACTTGTTTAGCAGCTCTTCTCATCATTTCATTGCTGATTTATATCATTATATACTGCTGTTAATTGGAACAACAAGATTCACTTGCTTGTCCATTAGATTATTGGGCTTGTATCTTGTGTTTTCTTGTGTCTCGAGCAGGTACAACAATCTTTCGCAGGTACGCAAGCACTTGGCCACCATTGACCATCTCCGAGACTCGTTTCTGAGCCATTCTCCAGTTAGTAGTTTGACCTATAGGGGCTTCACTTCCATAACCTCACTTTCCATCTCATTTCCCCCTAGGATCACCCGAGATTCCCCCCTGTGTTGGATTTCTCCTTCACTAAAGCGAGGGGAGGGTTTATCTAAGATGACAGTGGGTAGACTCTCCCACAATTATCGCCAACTTGTGGATTGGGTCGGGCTTTGCCCAACCTACATTTTGTACGATAACAATACCTAAATTGGAAACTTCTCATCCATGCATGCTCTAACTAACTAGGGATTTGTGCCCTCCTACCAACAATAGATCATACATACTAAGTCTAACAAAAACAAACCTCCATTAATAAAAAAACTCTATCTAAAACTGGAATTGCTAAATCTGAAACATCTATACTAGAATTAACTGAAGATGGCGCATGCATGGATGCATCCAATACTAAATAATATTCCATATCAATGTCTCCTACTCTATCAACCAACCTATTCATCATTGCTATAAGGAATAGCTAAATGCACCATCTTTGCTGTCTTCCCTACCGTGCTATCATTGAGAATGTTATCGCAGGATTTGTACTTGTGCAAAGCCCCACTACAAGTCCTCAAATCTTGCATAACTACAGATCCTACTACTGTCACCTTAGTAAGAACTTCCCACGTTTTAGTGATAAAGGAGGTCCACCACAGGGGAGGCTTCCTCGGTGACCTCAAGGGATCAAAGTAGCAAGTAAAGTAGCCAAGCCTACTGCCCCCTCTCTTGATCACCTAAAGATTGGTCTAGGTCACAATGGTAAAAGATATATAAAGTTGTTTGAGTACCTGCCCGGAACAAGATGTAATGTTCCCAAGTGAGTTTGCTAGGAACATTTGAAGTTTTTGTGTTTTTTGGTTGTGGTATTTTGTCAAACAGTTTGTAGTTTGTCTTCTAGGATTTTGCGTTGGGATTTAGTCATATAGTTTTTGCAACAAATAATTGATTTATACGAAGAAGCAACAATTAACAACAAGATGCAAAGAGAGTAACACAAGGAAATTGCCACAATACTTCAGATCTATAATTTATTAATAAATATGCTAACCTCAATACAAGAGATGAACATATCTGTAACAGATATGGATAGATAATGAGTGTAGCTAAATATAGCTCCAAGTTACAGTAACAAGAGAGATCTAGGCTTCTGTAGGACTCCAAGAGATGCATACAAAATATCTACTGGAGCAATATTTTTTCCTCCTTCAAACTGCTGAGTAACCAAGCATAGTTGCACCCTCCCTGGCTGGTGCACACCCTAGTCTCCTATATCTGTTGTTTCTGACCTCCAAACTTCACAAGAATGGCTGCAACCCTGTAAATATGAAGGATATGTGTTCATGGAAGAGATCCTTGGTAGTTGCATGCAGATATGAACCCTCCCACTCAATATCTCCAAAGGTAATTCTGCCCTCCATCAGGAATTTCGCACAACTGGAAGAAATAGTGAATATGGCGTGAAAACCCTCAATAAAATGATGAGAAGGGGCGCCCTGGTGATTGCTAACACTTCAGAAGTGAAACCTCTTCCAGATCCAATGTCCACAAGCTTCCACGAACTCTTCTCTCATGGACAATGTGCTCTAGCTCTGCAGAAAGACCCCAAACCTGCGCTTGCTTCCACAATCTGCTTCGGAATTTGATCTGAAACTAAAATAGAATGGTGAGGGTGGAATCTTTCACCACCTTGGCCAAGCTTGGATCAGGAAGAGAGGAATCTTTCACCTCCTTGCTGATCTCTAGGGCTTATTCAATCAAAACCCTCAAAACCGCCAAGTACCTTGAGCTTTCTAGCCAAGAAGCTAGACATCAAAATATCAATCAACATAATGAGAGAATAGAAGCCCCTTTTTCTCTTTTATACCCCCTTTCACCTTTTTCCTTTCAAGTGACTTTTAATACATCTTTTAATATTTCTTCATAAATCACTTTATTAATTTAATAACCCTTTTTACTCCAAAAAGTTATTAATTTGCCCTTATAACTTCTCTTGCCATTGGAAGTCACTTTTTATCATCCTATCCTGTATATATTTTAGTACCGATTCCAATGAGCTATTACACTAAGGTGTTCCTCCAAGAAACATGCTCCAAATAGCATCTTCAATGTAATTAATTAAAATATGCTCAATAATAATCCAAAATTACGGAAATCATTGGAATGCAACGAAACCAAGGACAAGTTGTGCGGAATGGATCCTGATGATGAAATATGATGAATAATGTAAGTCAGGTCCCATAAACTCCTCAGAACTGCCTGAGTTCACTATCACCCCCAATTGGCTACTCTGGCAAACTGCAACATAAGGGAATCCAAAAATGGGGACATTACACAAGAATACTTTATACCGTATATGTAATGATTTCCAAGTTCAAACATGCAAGAAATACCTCTTGAAGACACTAGACAATGAAGATTGCTATGGCTGTTATGAATTTTCAACAGTGAACAATATTACAACAACAATAAAATATTTATAACAACAACAATAATTAGAGATAAAAAATGCAACAATTGACAAGGAAAACTTAATGTATATCCAGTAAATTAATATCCAATTGTTCAATGCAATTTCTGAGTATGTTAAACTACCTTTAGATCAATGTATGCAACAAATTAAGGTGTTATCAGGTGGCTGTAGCAAACTTTTGCAACAAGTTTACTAGCAAATTAGTAAGTGTTAATGTTAGCAAAATTAGTAGAGGATTGAAAGAAAATGTTTGTTGATCAAATCACCACAAGAGAGCTGTAAAATCAGTGCCTTTGAGGGCTATGGACTTTGGAGTCTTTATAACAGCAAATACAACAATGTTTGAAGGTTAAACTAGAAGAAACTAAGAGGTAGGGTTTAAACTCTAAGGTGCTAAGACATTAGGGCTTTAGTGTTTAAACTTTAAATAGAAGGATTGCTAGAGTGCAAACACTTTTGGGCTCTAGCAACCTTTTCTCCCTTCTTAATGCTTCAACTAGGTCAAAATCAAGTGTCTAAGGCTAAAATCCTGAAGTGTTAGCACTTTAGGACTTTAGGATGTTGACCCTAGCAAGAAGGATTTACCAATTTTAAACAAGAATAACCTTGTGAGAGGAAGCACTTATGCTCCTCTCTCAGGGTTTTTACCAAGCAAGACGTCTAGCATAAAGTAGCAAAATTCACCATGAAACATAATAAGATAAGATAAATTGCAGAAAATTAACTTACTTTAGCCAAGATACCATGAAACAAAACCCTAATTGCAAAAATTCCTCTTCAAAAATCACCAAACCATTCACAAATTGATCCTCCAAGCAAGACGCATAAGGTAGAAGAGCTAGATAGCCCAAAGAGGGCGAAAATTTCAGACTTGTTCTCACAAATGGTGAGTAATGATGATGATAAAATGAAATGAGGTGGTGGCCTATTTATATGAGGCCATCTTAACCAATTTGTCCACATATTTTTCAACAACAAATTAGAAGAGGGTCGACCCCTTCATTTGCCTCTACAATATGCCAAAAGTACAAAATACACAAAATAAAATCCTAGAAGGGTGACGTCATGCCCTAGAAGGGTGATATATGGCTCAAAAATGTGATGTCCAGCCTCGAGTGGATCATTGGCCCTCCAAAGGCCATGTGCCATGCTCCAATGTGCAAAGGTGCCATGCCATGTGTCTCCTCAAGTCAAACCACCTCTGGAACCACACCATCCATCAAACCCTAGCCTCCAAGGTGACGTCAAGGCCTAGAGGGTGACGTCATAGGCCTCCAAAGGCCACGTCCAAATGCAAGAGGGGTGCAATCTCGTCCTCCAACGATGCCATGGTGCCTCCAAAGGCAACGCCCTCCATCGTCTGTGCACAATAGCTCCGGGGTGCTCTGCCCAGCTTGTGGGCTTTCTGCCCATGTATGTGGCATATGACCAACCCGCTCAAAATCAAGCCCATCTGTCCATCGTCCAATGTTCTAAGGGTGTGAGAGCCATGATCTAAGTGTGTTGAGTCATTGGATGAATCCCTGCTCTCCATCACATGTGCCAAAGTTCTGCATGCTCGACTAGGTCAAGCTACCTTGCACTTAAGTGGACATAGCCCACTACTCCACTTGCTCTACCAGGTTAAAGTAAACTGCACTTGCAGGCGAGCATGGTCCACTTTGTTTCCTGTTGCCATCCTAATACACACCTAAAAGCGTGGAGAAGTCTCCAACCCACTTGGTGTGTTCTTGGAGGCACAAAACTAAGTCTAGACCCACTGTCACCTCGATCTAGACTCCTTCCGTCTAGGCTCATTCCTAGGGAAGCCAAGGGGTGTAGACCCGATTAAACTATGTGAAGTTTTTATTAATGTTCTAGGAGTTAATTGATTTATTGATTAGAGAGACCCAACCCAATGACAAGCAACAATGCAAGGATGCAACTTTTTCAATGACAAGCAAGCCTTTTATTTTACAAAACTATAAATAGACCAGTGCCTAAAGATTACCCAATCCAACTTACTGAATTATGCACTAGTAAAAGATATTTATACAAATTAAATTAAAATAAAGAATGGAATAAATTACACAATGAATGAAATAATAATTTTATACTCAAACAATTGATTCTCTAAGAAATGAAGAATACTTGCAATAAGAAATAAATAATGCTTAGGAAACGTAAATATTCACATAAAAATAACTTGTTGAAAATGAAAGAATGAAAGTACTTGAAAATGAATTGCTGAAAGGAAATTGCAAGGAAATGTAAAGTGAACGTGTTGCAATGTGTGTAGGTTGTTTTTAGTAAATTTTAGGTCTCTCTTTGACTTAGGGGGAATTACATGTGAAAGTTGCAAGCCTACACTATGTTACTACCCCAAATCCTTATCCCTTCAACCAAGAGAAAGTGTTGGGTGCTCAATAAGAAGAACAACAAGGTTCTCCCCTAGCTCCACAGTTCAAATCCAAGATGCTTGGACGCTCAACAAGGAGGACACAGTGCCGTGAAGCTGTCCCTAGCTTCAACCCCTTCTAGCCTCCCAAGTCACCCCTTTTTAATGGTTTGGAGTTAGGTGCCTAATTAAACTAGCCACACAGTCCTTTGCTCTTTCTTGTTACCCAAGATCCACAAAGTGGCAAGGGGAGGGAATACTGGGCAACAGGCGAGGCATGAGTTTGATTACTTTGCAAAGAAAAGAAATGCTAACTAGCCTTTACGATATTGCAAGGGTGGCAAAACCACTCACATGCAAGGTGTGGGCACAAATAAGTAATTAAAATAACTTGAAATAAAGAAATAAGCAAGCTAGCCACACAACTTTGCCTTAAGGACAAAGGTGGGAAAAATAAACTAAGACCTCACAACTACGGCACAATGTGGAGGGCAAGCCTATCGATTTTGTGCCAAGGTGGGTAAAAAAATTTGAAATGAAATAAAACAAGTTAATACTAGCCACTCAACCTTTTCTTTGTGGGAGAAGTGGGGCAAACAAATTAAGCAAAAATTACAAATTAAACAACTAATCTAGCCAACACGGTATTGCAAGGGTGGCAAAGCCACTCACATGCAAGATGTGGGCAAAGCAAAACAAAATAATACTTTACAATTTACAAATTATGAAATGATAAAAGAATGCAAGCCCAAGAGACACTCTTGGATTGCTTACAATGATTTGGAAAGCAAGAAGAGAGAGAGGGTTTTTCACCAACGCCTTTGGGGGCTTTCTTGAGCTCGTTGTGGCCAAAATTGGGCAGCGCCTCCTCTTGGACTGGCGAAAACCTGCAAAAAACAACAAATAGTGCTCGCTGAAAAATGCTAAAGATCACTTAAAACAAGTTAGTTTTGGTTAGTATATGAAACATAAATTTTTATATACAAAATCTGAACATAAAATTTGATTAGATTGCAAGATTTAGAAGATAAATAAGTGCAGAAAATAAGTAAATAAGATTTGAATATTATATCAGAAATTTGGGTGAAGTGAAATGAAGCTTTTGGAGTCCATTCCTCCAAGCTTTGGGTAACCTGCAAACCTGTAAATCCTTGCTACACAATGAGGCGAGAAGGTGAGATCTTTTAAAAGGTCTACAAAATACTTTGCAAACACTAGTAAAAACAAATCACATAAACCTATAGCAATACTACTACAGATTTATCCCTAGCAAAATACTTTGCTTGGGGTTCTTTAAGCAAAACAATGTAAGCAATAGGTTAAACATAAATTCACAATATTACCTCAAGCAAAGGAAAACACCAAATAAGAGCAGCCAAAGAGCACCAAGAATACACCAAATAAGAGCAGCCAAAGAGCACCAAGAATACACCAAGAGAACACCAAGAGTTCTTCCAAAGCTTCACTGATATTATTGAAAAGAGTGGCTGCACTATGGCAACAATATTACAAGAGAGAAAATGGGGGAAGAACAAGAGAGAGTGAGGAGAAAAATGGACAGCATGGAGTTGCTCTGAAATTAGATTTAAAAAGAGGAGAGGGGCCTTTTTTCTAAGGGAGGGAGAGAGGAGAGACCCCCCTTGCATGCATTACAAGTGTCACTCCCAAAAGAGGGAGGCTCACTCAAAGGGGGGGGGCACCATGAGAGGGGAACTCCCATTAGAAGAGGAAACTCAAAAATGGGGGAAGAAACCCCCTAACATAAGTTTAAACCTCTCTCTAATGCCCCAAGGGGTCACTCAAGGTGTGGAATGCCCCCCCCCAATGTGGTCCCCATCACCAAATGGCCAATCCAATGGAGATGGTGAGCCTCACAAGAGCCAAATTTGCCCCACTCTCTAAAGTTAGGTTGAATGAGAGGTAGGAAAGGGGGGATTTGATTTATTTGACCCCCTATTACATAGAAATAACTTAGGAAACAACTTTTCCCCCTTTTCTCATGTTTTACAACTTTAGGCAAAATTTGGCATTTTTAATTTAGCCAATTATTTGCTGATTTTTCACTGACTTGGACTCCTCATGGACATTGACCTAGCAAAACTTGTCCAATTGATCTGAATCTTCGTCAAAGGGTGTAGGGGGTCATAAGCCATTTGTTTTGATTGCTCACACCTCTATACAAAATCCCCAATGACCAAATTTTTACATTTTTCATAAAAAATAATTAAAATTTCCAATTTACGAAAAATTTTAATTATTAAAAAATCCTATAAAAAATTAATGGAATTCCGCAAGACTCTCGGAGATGTCTAACATGGTCATTTACAACACTTCTAAACCTTAGTCACCCAATGGGCTCGATCATTAGAACACCTTTCACCACTTTGAAGTATTATTGAGTGAAAAACTCAAGGGTAATTAAAATCGCCGAAAAGCAAGATTAATTACATGAGGAAAAAAACACTTGATGAAAGGACTTCCCTAATGATAAAGTCCTAGGCAACTAAATAAAAATTGACCCATGCTAACATATTACAAAATTATCCCACGCAGGGGAGTAGACATTTCGTGTACATAGAAAGAAGTGCTGGGGAAAAATTGCCCTGTTGAGCCATAAGTCTTCAAACTTGTTGTACCACAAGGTACATATCTTCATGGTACATGACGTTGACACCTAGTTGAAATTAGGTGGCCAACATGTCCAACGATAGAAATTGGAAAAGTTGGAAATTAATGCAAAAATCCTTAGCACTCCAATTGGTCAAGAATAGAAACTTGCTTGTTGAGCAAGCAACCTTCAAATACCCAAAATGTACATGATTTTGTCTTGAAAAAAATACTATATGGGTCTCATGTGGGGTGCCCTGCTGCTGTTATTTTTAGTTGTGATGTACTAATTTTGACCTAATTTTGCACTTTGTGGAAATTACTTGAAATTTTGGGTTTCATTCTCCATCACTGTACGACCCCATTTGTGCATGCCACTTTCTAAAACCAGGTCTAAAATAAAATTTCCTTGGTTGCCACCGAAATTCCCACCCATCCTCTTCTCCAAAAAGGGCATCTAGAAATGTGATTGGTTTCCAAGAATATCATTTTTTTTAAATAGTTGCTTCAAATCCCCTTGTAGAAGAGGATATAAGCTCCATTATATATCACTGTTGAAAAAGTCGGCATCGACAAAAAGTCGGCGAGGGTCTAGAAAACATTGTTTCGGGAAAAGTTGGCAAAAAATCGGAAAACCACGACAAACATTAAAAAATACAAAATATATTCATTTTTCAAAATTTTAAACATATAAAGCAACAACAACATCAGATAAACACATTGGCACATAAATATGGAGAAAACACTGATATATATGATGTAGTGGATGCCAAATAAAAGATAATACATCAAAGTCGATATTGAATCCTCAACCCTGATAGTTGTCCAATCAAGGACACAAAAGTGGTGAACCAATACAAAATGACCTCACAGATATAAATGTATATCATCATCATGAGGTAGTTGTACAATGCAATGTTTTAAAACTCAGACTCAGCCTCATAATCGATCGATGGTCAACTCCAACTCCAACTCCAACTTGAACTCCAACTCAAACTCGGATTGACTCGGACTGATCTTATTTCAATGACTTGGTTTACTAAATATTACATAAAATATTTAAATTTTAATGAAAAAATTATATTTAAAAAAATTCCAAACCATGATTCCAAAAAATTATTGAAACTTTGAAAGAAAGCATTATGAATAAATGAGAAAGAACATTTAAATGACAAACAATGTTTCACCATTGCTTATATTCAGATCCTCATCATGAGTATCAATCTTTGCCTCTACCTTGATCTTCTAGAGACATCAGTGAACACCTCCGAATTTTGATGAAACCACCTAATTAAAGCCTTATAATATGGTAGAAAAAGCTTAACATGCCTAATGAATGATTTTGGTTTGAGTGAAAGATACATTTTTGCTAAGGTCATGTTAGAGGAGTTCAACAATCAATACCACCAACATCAAGGTACATAAAGGGCTTGGTGCTCTTGATTAAACACCAATCCCATACCCTTATACGTGATATAATCCAATGAAAATGTTGCAATCCTACCAATCCTGAAATACTAAACACTGTTAAGTCTACTGGATTTTGAATGGGATATGAAATTCTATTTTCTCCATATCAAGTCCAATGAGGTTAGAACCACTCTCAAACATCCTGAAACAATTAATGGTAATGTTAAAAATTTAAGTAAAAGGATAAAAAGGAAAGATAAAGATTTAAGTAAAAGGATAAAAAGGAAAGATAAAGATTTAAGTAAAACCATTAATTGCCAACGTTTTTGGCCAAACCCTTTTAAAAAAAAAATCAATCTTGCATGTTGGTGGGGTCTAGTACCTACTTGACCGAGTCAAGCCCTTCTCCTTCCTTCTCCAACAACAACAAATAAAAATGACAAAAAAAACTCAAAAAATCTGCTTTATGAGGACGATTTCCACTAACTTGCCATGAATTTTATGAAAAAGTCCCGACTTTTTGAAAAAGTCCCGACTTTTTCAAAAGAGAAAAAAGTCTTGATTTTTATGAGCCAATTTTTTGTGAAGCAGAAAAAATCGCTACTTTTTCAAAAAGTCGCGATTTTTCAGCGACTTTTTCAACACTGTTATATATACTCTTTCGCCTTTTATTGACCAAACTAATAGCCCGTCAAGGTCCTCGAGTTGCTAGGACGATACCACAAGGGTTGGTGTCCAAATGTCACCACAACACTTGCCCATTCCCTATTCAAACTCAACTCTCACTTACGAACGGCTTTGGGAGGCTTCCCTATCACGCAATACAATCACCTTACCTGACCGATTAGATTGGTGCCTTAACTAGCGGGCTATGATGAAGGGGTAGGAGTTAATTGTTTTAAGGCTGCTGTAATATGATTAATTTAACGCAGAAAATAGAACGAAACAACAACAAAATAACATTAAAATCAGCATAAGATAAACATTTAAAACATAAGATAGAACGCTAATATCACTTACCAAAGATTAGAAGATTTATCTTGATAGAAAACCTTGGCTAAGTAGATGGAAAAGAGATGTAGGTTGGCTGTAGATGACTGAAAATCTACATCAAATCTTCACTTCCCCCACTTTAAAATATCCAATAAAATCATGCCAACCAAGGGGAAATAATAACCCTTGGGGGAGAAAACTCCAAGATAAAATTCCAAGGGGTTTCTAGCTCTTGAAATGGAAAATTACAAGAAGCTAGTGTTTGTTTCTTTTTGTATTTTTATGTTTTTATTAAAACAAAAAATTGAAAGAAAGTATATTTTTTGAAATAAAGTTGGTTGAGAGAAAGTGGACTTACCTCCAGCGTTACCTTTTCACCTCCAAGTGTCTGTGCGATCACAACCACCTCTAAGTCGACTTTAGACTTTGAACTAAAGGACGGGTTAGGACTTGATGGACTATCACCCTCGTTTTAGTCTAGAAAAAATAGATTGATCTTGGATCCTTGCTAGGAAAGATCCCAATGGATGGTCTCCAACCATTAGATTGGCATGGGTGCAAAGGCAAGCTATTGTCCTTGTTGAAGATATCCCCTAAAGGATGTGTCCAACCTTTGGATCCTAGCCCCTCGACACCACCAAGGGAAGAGATGAGGCACCAAGCCTAGATGCTTCCCTCCATGTGACTATGTAACCCATCAATGGACCAACCTCTTGATCTTACAAATCAACCCAAGCATAAACAATCCTTTCTTCTACTAAGCACTATTACTCATAAGCCAAGAAGAGATAGCATAGAAAAATCAACCATAGTACTCAAGAGAATGAAAGTTCAGCGAAAATGGCATTATGATCTCACAATTCATCAACAACATGAATGAGAGGAGGAGCTAGCCTTATATAGATTTCTTTGTAATGACTAGTTGTCCATGTCTCATTAAAATAATATTATTTGACTTGTCATCCACAAAGGTCAGAGACTAAGTCATTCAAATAATTTTTAACAATAAAAATATTCTCCACTAGGAAGTCGATTTTACTTCACAAGACAATGACTTGGTGACATAATGTTCCACGACTAGCTTGAAAACCACCCGCAACGTTCCATTTGACTTGACCAAGTGACTGTCCCTTTGGAGGCTTACGGTAAGGAAGAAGGTTGATTTAATATTATATGTGGGCCAATTTGAAAAAGTGCCACGACTATGTTATTGACCACAACGACTACCAGATTTTGCCCCACGACCCACTTTGATTGCTCACGGCTGATTTAATATATTTGTCATCAATGGTTCACTTTACCCACGACTTTTACCTGTTGACCCAACGACTGGTAAAATGTGTTTTGATTTACATCGGAGTGGGTTGAGTGGCTTAGAAAAGTGTGTCATGGTTGACTCAACGTCCCCACACTCCAACGTTTCATTGTGACATGGCTTACTGATCCCATTGATTATGAGAAGAGGTGCGACTTCCTTTTAGAGTGTTGGCAACTCACTTTAAAACTCACTCTGAAACTCACGGGTGGCTTGGATGAATAACGACTTCCTTAGATCCGCCCTCTTTCAATAATATTCAATGGTTTCCTCATATTCGATAGGATTCTCAAATAAGACAAGAAAAAGGTAAAGTGGTGGCCCATGACATCATGTTCCACTCACCTTTTCACTTTTAACTTGTACTTATTTTATAATATTTGCTCCTTTTTGTCCCTTTTCCATAAACTTTGGATACGGGAGAGGCCTTTGATAAAGTAAATCCATTTCCCTTTTCTAAGATCACTTAAATATAACTTTTAACAATGCTTTTTAAACTTTTCCCCCTTTTATCACTTGGAAAATTAGAATATGATTTACACAAGGAGGTGGTCCCGTCCCTTTAGCCTTTTGCCAAATCCACTTACAAACCCCTGCACTGAAAAATTCTGCCACATGCGTTTTGTCCATAACGAACTTTACTTCACCTTGGCCATTAAAATTATCCTTGCATGTTGTCGGATGACCCTCTATTGCCACGTTTTTTGGTAAATGTGCTTTCGTGACCCTTTGACAACTGATTTCTACTTTCAACTTGACCCTTTTCCAAAATTTCAACGTGGCATGTCAAGTATGCATGAAGATAGTCAATCTGAACCCCTGTTGTAATTCATCGAGTGTTTTTTTTCCTTAGAACCATCTTTTGGTTTTGGTTGGGACTCTGGTAAAGATTGCACAATGAGGCCCATATCTCAAAGGCATAGTCTTTCCCACTCAAATGGGGTATGATGTGGTCTCTCATTGCATCACAAATAGTCCTTTTCGCCTTGGTGTTTTTCTTCTTGAAATTTGCGTCCAACAATGGTGATGGAGCAGGTTCATGAGGAATCACCATGGGAGCTTGAACTATATCCCATAGTTCAAGATCCTCCAAGACGAATATGATCCTGGTCTTCCAAGGGGACTAGTTGCTAGCTCCGACTAGCCTATCCTCTGCCCGCTCTGGGACACCGACATGGCTGTCCACTAAAGCTCACATTGATGCTAAAACTGCACAAGAGTACCACCTCACTCCTGTCAACACAGGTGTGAAAAGAGACAATCAAACTACAACCTCACTCCTGACAACACGGGTGTGAAAAGAGGTTGTCCAACACAATTTCACTCTTGTCCACGCAGGTGAGATAAGAGGCTGTCCAAATCAGCCTCACTCCTATCAACACAAGTGTGAAAAGAGGCTGAAAACAAAAGTCCAAAACAGTCCTACAGGCTGT
Source organism: Picea sitchensis (assembly GCA_010110895.2). Taxonomy (NCBI): domain Eukaryota; kingdom Viridiplantae; phylum Streptophyta; class Pinopsida; order Pinales; family Pinaceae; genus Picea; species Picea sitchensis. The sequence goes on along the minus strand of SNQJ01S0000403.1, from coordinate 65,436 downwards.
CCAACAAATCTTCCCACTAATTCTGCCAACAAGCTGTCCAAAACTCTACGAACAAGCTGCCCAAAACTGCCAACTGTATGCTCCCAAAAATCAGCAAGTCCTTGCCACCAAGGGCTCTGATACCATGTAGAAATTCGAGGAACTATGAGGCTTCCAAAACAGGTCTGTCCTTGACCTGAAATTTGGCTCTAAGTTTCAATCTTCAACACTGTCATTTTCTGCTGTTTTAAGACAGCAAACAGTAACTAACTTTCTACTCATAATTTTTATGGTTAAGTACTCTTTTGAGGTGCCCTTGTAAGTGTTTTCATACCCGAAGATTAGCACATGCAATACACTGAAAACAAATAACACTCCTCTTGATATTTACAACTCTAACAAGTTGATCTATACTCTAAGCATGCATGAAATGAACACAAGTATTTTTGGTCAACATGACCCTGGATAAAACCCCCCCGGGGAAAACCAGTTTGGAATGAAAGTATATATAATGATGATCTTAAGTAGTGAATACAACAAGTAAGCTAATACAATGGAACCTGATACAATAACAACTCCTCACGAGATGCTTTGGAGTTCTAAGAAGAGAAATGCGGCCAAGCTTAGTGCACCCTCTTCCCTTGTTGCTCTATCCACTGAAGTGATGTGCCCTCCTTCCTCCTTGACCCAATGAATAATCCCTTCCACACAAACAACCTGTTGTGTGTCTCCTCCAACATGAGTCAAACAGATCTGAGATAGCACAAGTCCTTCTAGTACCTGCTAGTGGTGCGCCCTCCTCCAGGCAATAACCAACACCAACAAGTAATGAGGACCTAAGCCTCCATGAGCCCTCCATGGATGGAGGTTCCCAAGCTTGTCTCTCTCACTGCTTCCATTCCCATCTTCTTGCCCTTCCCCAAACTCTCTTGGTGAACATACACGTGAATGAGCCTTCAAATGCCCTATGCCCCCTTCTTAAGGAATCATAAGGAAACCTAAAAAGTGGTTGGCTAGGATCATCCCAAGCCATCCCTAATCAATGGTTGAGATCTCTCAAAAAGAATCTCAACTCAAAACCCACTTTGGGTTAAGTTTCCATAGTTCACTTTATGCCCCCCAATTCACCCACAAAGTGAATTAACTGTCACTTTTCACTCAAGTGACAAATTTCACCCTTTTGACTTAGGAAAATGTCAAAGTGAAATTAGACATAAAGTATAAGGCACAATGGGTCAAATATTTCCCTCTTGTGGTTAGAGACCCACAACCACAAGGGGACCACTTTNAAATTTCACCCTTTTGACTTAGGAAAATGTCAAAGTGAAATTAGACATAAAGTATAAGGCACAATGGGTCAAATATTTCCCTCTTGTGGTTAGAGACCCACAACCACAAGGGGACCACTTTCCAAAGTACCCAAATCTCAACAAAGAGATGTAGGTTAGTTGTAGATGACTGCAAACCTACATCAAATCTTCACTTTACCCAGTTTAAAATATCCAATAAAATCATGCTAACTAAGGGGAAATAATAACCCTTGGGGGAGAAAACTCCAAGACAAAATTCGAAGGGGTTTCTAGCTCTTGAAATGGAAAATTACAAGAAGCTAGTGTCTGTTTATTTTTGTATTTTTATGTTTTTATTAAAACAAAAAACTGAAAGAAAGTGTATTTTTTGAAATAAAGTTCGTTGAGAGAAAGTTGACTTACCTTCTGCCTTACCTTTTCACCTCCAAGTGTCGGTTGCGATCACAACCACCTCTAAGTCGACTTTAGACTTTGAAATTTAGGACGGGTTAGGAGTTGATGGACTATCACGCTCGCCTTAGTCTAGAAAAAATAGATTGATCTTGGATCCTTGCTAGGAAAGCTCCCAATGGATGGTCTCTGTTATCCCCGATATCTAGGGATAACTAGGAGATCATGTCTCGAGGCCCACATGGTCCTAGACATGGAGTACCGAGAGCAGGAGCAACCTGAGCATGGTCCTGGAGGACCCATCTTCTTCTTCTCAGCCATTCTGTCCTGAC
>SNQJ01S0000403.1:36750-48955 GCA_010110895.2 Picea sitchensis | reverse complement strand
TTACATTGCTTATCTTCTTGTCTATTGCTGCAAACACATATATAACACATCAGTAAACCCTAAGCGCAACCTAAATATTCACAGTAAGCAAAGTGTTTGACGAAATACCACAACCAGTAAAGTTTTAAAAGACACCCAAAACCGTGATGTTCCTGGCATATTGGCTTGGGAACATTACATGGGATTACTTGTATGTTATGGGCCTACAAGGCTCAAGATTTTTAGGCCTTATAGATTTGTGGGGTTGTATGGCATGAGCCTTGCTGCCCAGAGGATTCAGGCCTTGTGGTCCGGTTATCATACGCCTCGTACTTGTGCAAAGCCCTCCACAAGATCCCCAAATCTTGTGTAACTATGGAAGAATCTACCACTGTCACCTAAGTAGAGACTTCCCTTGTTTTAGCGAAGGAAGAGGTCCACCTCAAGGGATCAAATAACAAGATTAGCCAAGCCTACCGGCCTCTATATTGGTCACCTGTTAGTTAGGTCTAGGTCTAGGAGAGGGATGAAGGATAATGAGATAATTGTTGTACCTATACAAGACAATACACAACTTGCAACATACATAGACAATTATCAAGTTATAGAGTGCAAAAATAGCCCTTTAGACAGTTGACAAGTAGTAAATGCTATGGCTGTTGCAAATTACAGCAGTAAACCAGTCTTATAACAGCGATAACTATTTTGCAACAAGAGCAAGATAAAGTGTTCAGAAATGTAACAATTTAGCATGAAAAGCAAGCATTCATCAAGTATAAAATTATCCAATTGCTAGAAGTAATTTCTGAACAAGTTCAGCCACTTATAAATAGGTGTATGCAACAATTTAATGTAGTTTTTAGTGGCTGTAGCAAACTTTTATAACAACAGTAAGAAATAGTGGAAGTTTGGTAGGTATAGGGTTAGCGATGTTAGTTAAATGTTTGAGAGAGTGAGAAAAATAGTTTTTATAGCTACTTCAACCACAATAACAGCTCTAGATTAGTGCTGTTGTCCTCAAGGGCTTATGGAGTCTCAAATGCATTACCTTGAAGATTGATCTAGATGAAACAAGAGAGACAAAGTCCAAACCCTAAGGTGCAAACACACTTGGGCTTTAGGTTTTAGACTTTGAGGAAGAAGGTACCTAGGGTGTGTTATCGCATAGTTTGTAGTTGGAGTGAAGGATGGATGGAAGAAAGGCAAACTGGCGAAACTGAGACTATCCTACCATTGTCACCTCAATAGGATAGCTCTTTCTGTTTAGGGTGGTAGGCCCAGGGGAGACGTCCCCGATGACCTGGGGTTTTGAGAAGGCAAAGGCTTATGGCTAAGTAGAAGTTTTTTCCCCCTCACAAGTCACCACCGATCAAAAAGTCCGGCTAATCAGCCAATAAAGATATAGATAACCGGAAGTACAAATGATAACCAAATATGTACCTGCCTGAGACAAAGCAACAAGAAAACTATACATGTGCAAGATCACTTGCTTGGTTAGTACTTCATGTAATCAAGGACTTTCTGAAATAAAACAATTGACCAATAATAGTAATGAAGCGAGTCAACGATGTACAATAGCAATGATTACAATATATCACTTCACAATAAATGCTAGAGGAGCTTCACAATGATCAAAAACAATTTATCATCAATGTAACAACATCAATACTAGAAGCAATGCTTTAGCCAATCTTTCATTTGCTTAAAAGACACAATAAATGCTGCATGAATATGGTTATAACACAGGTAGATGATGACAACAATAGGATTAGTAAGTGTTAGTCTAAGCTATGGTTAGAAGGAGTTAAGGTTGTTCAAGAGTGTTTGGAAGTTGTGATCAAAAGCACTCAAATACAAGGTCTTAGATCAATGCGCTATTAGGGCAAATGGAGTCAAACTGGTTGCAAATGTTGAAGGGCCGAAATGATAGTGATAGGGCCAAAGACAAGAGGGATATGATGGTTGAAGTGTTGCTAAGGCAAGGCTTCAACCTATCAACCCTAGGGGAAGACGACTCAGTAAGGTGTAGATACTAGAAACCCTAGGCCTTAGTGCGTCTTCCTCCTTCTTTAGCTCAAAGGGAAAAGATAAAACGGCTAGGCTAGAAGAGTTAAAGGTAGAGTGTTGCTATGACAAGGCTCTAACATCTATCTTCAGCAAATTAAAATGGCTCTTAGCAAAACTTGGTAGAGACATGAAATGAGGACACCAACATGTGCACATTCCCTAGGGTTTAATCCAACAAATTTCATTAAAATGCAAGTAAAAGATACCATAACCATTCAAACAAAGAAAGATTGCAGAAATTCACTTACATTCATCAACCATTCATTAAGCCAAACCCTAGTTGTAAACCTTCCACCAAGAAAATGCAGAAAATAACCAAGAAAGAGCCTCCTTCAACAAGTGCACATCAAAATTTCAGTCAAAAACCCTAAAGGAGGGCGCAAATTTCAGACCTCACCAAGAGTGAGTGAAAGATGATGATCAAAATGAGAGTTAAAACCCTCAATTTATACAGTAGCAATGACCTTAATTAAAATTTAGGTCACCAAAAGGCTGACAAGGCCAAAATACATAATAATACTGTTTTACATTAAAATGTCAAAATGAAACCCTAATCAAGAAAAAGTAAAGACGTCATGCCCTTTCTAGGGTGACGTTAGCCCTTTTTAGGGCAACATTGGCCTCCTGGAGCAAAACGTTAGCCCTCCTTGGGCCTCTCCAAGCTGCCACATGTGCCACAACTGCCTCCCAAAACGTCCATAAATGCTGGATGACGTCATAAGCATCCTGGGTGACGTCATGGGCCTTCCAAGGCCAACGTCCTAGTGGAGAGGGCACAACCCCCTTGGTTAAGGCTTTGCCAGGGTGCCTTTGTGGAACGTCCTCCTCTTCTCCGGTACAAACCCCTCTGTCCTGTCTCTGCCCCCTGCTGGGGTCTCAGCATCCCCATCTGGTGGGCTCTTCAGCCCCATGGAGGTCCGAACTAATCATCTCCCCATGTGTACCTGTCTAATGTGGTACCTGTCTGTCGGGTATGATCTTGCACATCAACAGATATGCCCTCCATGGGCTCATAAGTCAAAGGGATCATAGAAATGTCAATCACATCCAATCATCAATTTTATTAAACATGTGCATAAAACCCCTTTTACTCAGTCAAGTGCTCAAAGACATTATACAAATCTGCAAGGCAAGTTTGGAGGAAGTGACAGGGCGTCCTATTGGGCTAGTGTCCACTGGATGTGAGATGTTTTCGGAAGAAATCAAATCCAAGTCATGTTAATGGATGAAGTGGATAAGGGATGTCCTGAAAAGGGGTGTCGTGATAGCAGGGAAATGCATGGCTTACCTGTGGGTGCCTTTGTAGAAGACGAGTTGCACTTGTCCTGGATGTGAATGTTTCCAAGCCCATTCATGCCTTTTATTTTTCATTCTTTATTGCTTTTTCTTTCAAGAAGCTAATCAGGGGACACTGCCCTGGCATGGTAGCCAATGGTGGCAATGTTACCCACAGTCACTTTCAGGGAAATGAGAAGGCTGGGTCGTGATGAGNGCTTTTTCTTTCAAGAAGCTAATCAGGGGACACTGCCCTGGCATGGTAACCAATGGTGGCAATGTTACCCACAGTCACTTTCAGGGAAATGAGAAGGCTGGGTCGTGATGAGACCCCCTTTCTCTTGGCTATGCCACCAAGAGCCACTACCCTGGCGTGGTAACCAACTGATAGTAGTGTCATACCGCTAGATGCCCATGGACCTAATAGGCTGGCTCGTGATGAGACCCCCTATCCTCTGACTAGGTCTTGTTTTATTATTTTTTATGGGTCCCTCTATTTCTTGCTGAGAATTGTTTCACTGCTTTCTCGGGGATCCCTGGGCGAAGCATCTCGAGGTTTTATTTTTTAAGCTTTATCTTTTGCTAGCTGCTTTTACCTTCTGGGCCTTTAGCCCCTTCTTCCCACAAGGCAAGGTGCAACTCTTAAATGATTGGCCAACCCAATGCCCGGACCAATGTAATGGGATGGATGAGTGGGAAGTAAGATGGAAAGTGGTAAGTATGATGGGAGTGGACGATGACTCTTCAGAAATCCCCCCAGTGGCAACTCAAAACCTATGGGCACAAGCTTACTAGGGCATCCTGTCATTCTCCCCAGACATGGTCAAGTGGATAAGTATAAGATCCAAGCACTTGTTAGGAACAAAAAGAACTAAATGCACATATTCAAAGGTTTTGAGGATCAGAGTGACACATACCATGATACCCAGACTCATTACCTCATGGAGCAAGAACCATCTCTGCTACAGGACCAAGCCGAGGTGATGGATGCTGCTGCTGCTGACAAAGAGGAGGCGCTGAAAGGAAGAAAAGAAGGGCCCTCCAGGGCCATGCTCAAGTCGATCTGGCTCTCGGTACTCCATGTCTAGGACATGTGGGCCTCGAGACATAATCTCCTTAGTTATCCCTAAAGTGGGGGATAACAGGGTGCAAACACACTTGGGCCCTAGGTGTTGTTTTTCCCTTCTCCTAGCTTCACTTAGGTCAAGGATCAAAGTCTAGGGTTAAAACCCTAAAGTGCAAGCACTTTTGGGCCTTCGACTCTTAACCCTAGCAAGAATGATTCACAAAATTGGAAAATTAAAACTTTGTGAGGGAAAGAAGCACTTATGTTTCCCCCTTAGGGTTTCAAGACGACAAATAATACTTGCAACAAGGTAGTAATCCAGCCTTTAGCATTAACAAGAGACATAAAATTGTAGAAATTACTTACTTCTTTCAAGAATCAAGAGCAAAAAACCCTAATTTGCAGAAATTATCCATCCAAGAGTGCAACACATCCACAAAGAAACTCCTTCAAGCATAGCGCATAAGAGAAAAGAGCCAAAGAGGCTGAAATAACAAGCTTTTCTACAGTGTTACCCCACGCAAATGTGAGGGAAAGTGATTCTTAAAATGAATTTTAGCGCTAGCCTTCTTGTATGAGGCCAAACCTAGTGCTTTGTCCACATAATAAGTCAAATTCAATAATAAGTGGGGCCGACCCCTCAAGTAACCTCTACAATGAAACAAAATGCAAAAATACTATCATAGATGCTACACGTGGTGACATCATGCCTCCCAAGGCTAGGGGAGGGCCTCCCAAGGCCATGTGGCAACATCTCAATGTGTAGTGATGGCAAATTGTGTGTCTCCTAGCCCATAGTCATGCCAAATCATCAGTGGTACCCCAAGTGGCATCAAACCCCAACATCATAAAACCCATCATAAAACCTTAGAAGGTGATGTCATCATTAGAAGAAGGCCAACGTCAAGGGTCCAGGGTACTGCATCCAAGGTGGAAGGAGCTGCATCTCGTCTCTGCATGGTGTCTTGCTATCTACTACTGCAACGTCCTCCATCTAGTGAGTAATATGCCCTGGGGGTACACTGCCCAACCTGTGGGTGTTCAAACCATCTGTGTGCCATCATGACCAAATCTGCCAAAACGAAGCCCATATGTCCATCATCCAAGGTTATGAAGATATGAGAGCTCATGTCGGAAGGTAGTAAGTCACTGGATGACTCACTACTTTGCATCACACGTGCCAATGTCCTACAATAATGGCACAACGTCCGAGGTGAAGGCCTAGGATGTTCCTCAAAGAACCATGTCAGGGCCATCCAAAACAAAGAGGAATATAAGACAAGGTAAACCAATGTTCATAAGAGGTATTAGTCCTTGAATCATGCAAAGTAAGTTGTTACTTAAGATATAAGTCATGTAAAAAATTCACCTCAATATCTCCTTCAAGCATCACACCAGCCCAAGACCTCATGTGAGTTGGCAAGTTTGAATATGGGAGGGCCTTCGTCCAACCCTATTAGGTGTGCCAACCAAGACAGGAAATAAAAGACCCAGGTAGAGGGATAGGTCTCGAGGGAAACAGTGAAAGAAAGAAACCCTTCAAGAGTAAGTGTGATAGTGGTATGAATTTGGGTTTACTTCATGGCTTATGGTGTCATTAAATCCATTTCTATGAGCGCCTTTGTAGAGGGAGCGTTTGTTGCTTGAGATACCCTTTCCTCGGTACATTTTGCATTCCGAACCCCTTAATCGCCTTTTGATACCCATTTATTATTTGCATGTCCCCTTTACAGGTTTCAAGCTTTATTCTTTCATTTTTTTACTAGGCTATGGTACTGTTATAATTGTGCATTCAATGCATTAGGACAAGGGGCGATTACCATTAGAGGTGGTAGAGCTCAAGCTGGCCTGTGGCTTTTATAGCTGGCCTTTATCATTTTTTTACATAGCATATACATAGCAGCTGCATCAACCTTTGGGCCTTGAATCCCTTCTTCTCATGAGAGAATGGACCATGATCCATTACCGAAGTTTAGTACATTGTGAGAGGCTCCAGGATGGAAAGTGTTAAGTGTGGTGGGGAACAAAACGTTACCCTTGTGAGGGCCCCCCAGTTGTACCCCTTTTCCCTGGGCGGTGACAACACGGGACTAGGGCACAAAAGATGACCACCAAGGTGAAACAAGGCAACAAACACAACTTCCCAAGCCAACGATCCATTATCCAACTTCAACCAATGATCCTCATCCACATGCCCAACAAATTAAGCACAACGCTTCGCTTGAAAGGAGGACTAACATGCCTCATGGTGACGTTGGCTTACCATTTCCGATACACGGAGTTGTCTGGATGTGATGAGCTTGGTTGGTCTGTATTTGTAAGAGGCATCTGAGGGGGGCTGCTGGGCTGCTATCTGTGGACATGCTGATCATCATCATGGTCGGGATCATTGTCTCCATTGCAAGCCATGAGACATGATCTCCTGTGGTTACCCCTAGGCATGGGGGGGTAACAGGGCCCACATGTCTCATGCATTTCTGTCCCACATGCCACTGTGGATGTAGATATATGTACATATACATTAGTTATTCCAACATTTAAATATTGTCATTTTGGAAACTGAAGACATTTCATAGTTTCAGGTAATATATCCCTATAAGAAAATTGAACTAGAATCCGTCCATGCATGAGAAAGGAAAGGATCATGCTTGTTAAATAATCTGCTTGAATTTTTTAATACCTCCTTGATGAACCTTCATTGCCTGCTACTTGTCAGTTTTGTGTGGACTTGGGAGTCTTTCTAATGTTTTAATTTTTTATTTTAACATTTTCTCATTGTTGGGTTACTATTTATTGTAGGTGCAAATCTAAGATTACTCAATAACTTGTTTGATTTCCCTCTTCATCACAATACTGACATATGTTGCTTGGCTTGTAACGTCAAGATTATGATCTGATTTTGTTAATAGCATGCAAGGGTCATTTTTAATTGTATCTTACAAATACTCAACGTCAAGGTATACAGGGGGTTTAGCTCCTTGGTTTTGTTTTTATTTCTTCAGTTCAAAGATTTATAGATTATGTTTTTGGTCAGAGTTTGAAAGTGTGAGCCAATGATCTTATATTGAAGATACTTGAATTTCAATGGTATATTTACTTATGATGTTACGGGTTTTTCTTTGTAGTCTTATATTGAAGATACTTGAATTTCAAAATGTTATATATACTTATGATTTTGTTGGTTTTTCTTTGTAGTGTATAAAAAGCATTATCCTCCAGCACTGCATGATGAAGTCTGGCGTTTAGATAAAATTGGCAAAGAAGGTGCTTTTCACAAGCGTTTGAATCATGAAAAGATTTTCACCGTGCAAGACTTTTTGAGGCTATTATTTATAGATCCCCAAAAACTCCGAAATGTAAATTCTTTTTCCTTTCCCTTTCTAATTTTGCTTCATTTTTTAAAGTTTGTAGTGTTAGTTCTTAGCAAATGTTACTTATTTCATATTAACAAATTGTTTGTAAGGGCATCCATTTGTGTGGATATACAGAAGAGGCTACAGCGTCACTTACACATGCAATCCACTCACCCAAACACATAAGGTCTGGAGAGAGGGTGTCCTTATGTGGACAGTGATGAGCACATTACTGCTGCCAATCGTTGGTCTTAGATTTAATCCTCACATAGTTATTTAAATAATCTAGGCTCTTGGGCATTGACCATCACCTAATAACTGTAGTGTCTGAAAAATGGCAATTGATTAATGACATTCTCTCTGCTTACAGAGCTAACAACCACAAAGCTTTGCAGGTTCTTGGTACTGGCATGTCGAACAAGATGTGGGAAGGAACGGTTGAGCATGCTAAGACATGCATGCTCGATAATAAGCTTTATGTGTATTATGCTGATGCACAGCATAATATTGGAGTCATTTTCAATGTCATTTGCGAGCTTCTTGGATTTCTTGCAGATGGACGATACATTCTCGTTGATGAGCTTTCAGAAGCTCAAAAAGTAATTTTATAACCTGAAAGGACTTGATTATATATATTCCCGAACTTTCTTAACCTTTGTTTTGTCTCACTGCACAGCTATTGTAATTTGCTACTGTTGTAGGTGATTGCGAGCAAGATAGTAAAACATGCATATGGGCACTTGGATGAATTGCTTGAATATGATGGTAGCCATCTGATTGATAACAAATCCTGCAACTTGACAGCATTGTCTGCTGTTGGGGAACTGCCTGGTAATAAAATTGGGCCTTAGAATTCCCACTTTGAAACAAAAGGTTTTATGTAGGACCCAGCTGTATTGACAATTATATTCCGCATTTAACAAATTACTGATGTATGTGATATAGAGTTGATAATAATAGACTTCTCTTTTCTCTAGACTGTCAGGGAGGTCAAACTGACCACAAGGCACAAGTCCTGGGTAGCAGAGTGAATCAACATGATCAGTCAGCAGAACCAAATGACAGTGTCTGGATGTCGTATCCTACTGACAATTCAAACTTTGCAACACCCAGTCAAATTGCAACAGGAGCAGGTTTTATCCCACAGAACGTGGTTCCTGAGACTGTATTTACTTCTACTTTAGCACTTTCTCAACAAGCAATAATGAGCCCCCTTTCATCAGTTTATGAGACTCAAAATTTCAGTGCTTACTCTCAGAGGCATGGTTGCAGAAATGATTATGGAAGTGTAGGTCTTAGGAATGAGTATACAGGTCTGGGAATTAGAAATCAGTATGGTGAACTCAATTATAGTCAAGATGATTGGGATAGAAATTATCATGAAATCCCAGAGGGATATTATTATACCAAGATTGGTGACCAGTTGGCATCTGAATTGGAGAATCAAACTTTGGATGGTGCGGGTTTAGCACAAGTACAAAGCTTGATACACATTTTCAATTCAGGCACAATTGGACAGTCACATAGCCTTTTCTCCAACATGGAAGGGGGTGAGGCGTTTTCTTTTTCAGTATTTACACCAGCATCAGATGAGAGTTGCAGTATGTCCAGACATCGTTTACATGGTAAAGCATATATATGTTGGTTAAAGCTGAAAGCTGCACTGAAGTGGGGAATCTCAATTAGAAAAGTAGCTGCTGCAAAAAGAGCAAGATTGGAAGAAATTGAAGATTGACCCTTCATAGAAGTATGCATGCAACATGTACATATGTATCCTAAATGATGGTATCAGATTCAACGACATACCACTCACTGTAAGTGTTGTTGGTGGCTGTTGTCATATTTACAGTCTACATCTCGAACAGAAGTATGGCTGCAAGTGTAAATTACTCTTCTCCAGAAAGCTCTCTCTTTCTCTGCTAAGACACTATGCATGTAGGTCAAAAGCTGCTGTTAAACTTGCTGATGGCCTGCATACCAGTATGTTCGATTATTTTGATTGCTTTTGTGATGGAATTCCAGAGAAGGTAGTGGAGATGCATACAGACAAACATATAGTAAGTTTTGTTGGTGGCTGTTGTCATATTTACAGTCTACATCTTGCACAGAAGTATGGCTGCAAGTGTAAATTACTCTTCTCCAGAAAGCTCTCTCTTTCTCTGCTAAGACACTATGCATGTAGGTCAAAAGGTGCTGTTAAACTTGCTGATGGCCTTCATACCAGTATGTTGGATTATTTTGACTGCTTTTGTGATGGAATTGCAGAAAAGGTAGTGGAGATGCACACAGACAAACATATGTATTTTAAAGAAAGGTATAAACCAAACAATGAATTTTCGATAGAATTTTCAGGAACATGCTCATGCAGGTTGCCTTTTTAGCCATCAATGCCTCCCTGAGGATGGATGGCTGAAAATCACAATTGGTGTATGCAACCCAGTCTTTTATGACAGAAACAAGTGCAAATCTCTTCTCAAATTGCAGAAGTGATGTACATGCTAATGCGAATGAGATGTTGAGAGAGGCAGCTGTATTTATCTACTGAATGGTGTTTCTTGAGGCAGAGCTTCACCAATCCTCAGGCTCTTTCTACAACGTCTGCGGTAGATGTTTACAGTTTTGTGTATGTTTCCAGCCGTCATTCAAAAACATTTCAGCTTATTGTATTCAAATGTTCAATTTCCGGGACTTGTGGTGTCACCACTACAAGATTTTTATTATTTCATGCCTACTTGCCTGTGTTGACTCTTGATATGGTTGATGCAAGTAAATATCAAATTTCTTAACCTGTATCTATTCTTTTAAATCAGAAATTATTTTTGATGAGTAGTCTTTGCATTCCTATGCTAAGAAAATGTTGTTCAGCAACATTGCTAGTTTGCTTGAGGTATGATTAGGTGATTGTAAGAATTTTGGTAGCTGAAAATTTTGTACGACAGGTAAATAATGCTTGAAGTTTTTGTCCACTTGAAGATACCGATGGAATATCTTGCTTGGGCACTGAGAGACTATGCTGTCTATCAAGCAATGCTCAATTTCCACTTTTCAAGTTTTTGATAAATTTGTAAATCCCCCCCCATTGATTTTTATAGTTTTATTGATCCACAGTTATGGATCTATTTAAACTCCAAGCTATTCCAGAGCTTTCAGGTTTTATTGACCATAGGAAAAAGGAAGAGCAGTTTTATTGTCTTCTGCCATTTGTATTGCTCTATTTTTTTTTCCATGGGTGCAATATATTAGTAGTTTTATCCCACATTAGCAACAATTGTGAGAGGGTGGTTTATGAAGTACAACACATTTTTTTTTCCATGGGTGCAATATATTAGTCGTTTTATCCCACATTAGCAACAGTTGTGAGAGAAGGGTGGTTTATGAAGTACAACACATTTTTTTTTTCCATGGGTGCAATATATGAGTAGTTTTATCCCACATTAGCAACAATTGTGAGAGAAGGGTGGTTTATGAAGTACAACACATAACAAAAGCTTTGCCAATCCAGAAGTTAGCTTTAGGGTGCAAATCCCCAGGTTGATGTCATAGTAGTGTCCCCTACTTTGATACTAATACTGCTTAGACCCTACTTTGATACTAACACTGCTTAGAGGTGCCAGTGTGCTTTGTGTGTCCCTCTCTTTGTGATTGTTGTCTTTGTGAAGTCTTCTTAGTTACAAACTTACTGAAAAACAAAGTGGCACATCCCTTGTTGAGGACCAAGTCCCACGTTTAGCATAACTACTATAACTACTAGCTATCTTATTTGCCTGAACAATGATTCCTTTTCTGTTATATGCTTACAAGGTTTCCATCTCTTTTGCACACACACGAGGCACTCTTTCTCCTTTGCACTCACACGAGGCACTAGAAATCAAATTTCTGTAAAAATATACGTTTACACATAGCATCAGAAGTCTTCCGTCTTCAATGCACTAGTTTACTCATCAGTAACAACACAGGTGCTTTATATTCTTTCTGTTCTATGCTCTTACAAGCCAAGCGACTCTTTCTTTTACGCACTTACATAAGGCATTGAAATTCACTATTCTCTCTACGCACCAATTTCTGAGTGTTAGAATGGATCCCATTTTCAAAGTATGGGCTTATTGTGGATCGTATTTATCTTTTGTTATTGAGAACAATTGATCTCTGTAGGGTGCAATCAATATCGCTCTAATTTGATTTTATCAAAAGGATTTTCACTTTCGATGATATTGATGATGATATTGATGAGATTGAAATATCAGGATGTAGATTCCATTCGTATCATATAGCTCCCGGAGCTTTTACGTTCATTCAATATTGATGAGACTGAAATATCAAGATGCATATTCCATTCATATCATATAGCTCCTAGGGCTTTTACGGGGTTCATCAAATAGCTATGTTCAAGATAATATGAGATGATAATAAGGTTATTTTTTCCCTGTTGCAATTATATATATATATATATATATATATATATATA
>SNQJ01S0000403.1:8431-29140 GCA_010110895.2 Picea sitchensis | reverse complement strand
AATGTAATTTATCTAACATAAAAACTACTTGCAAGGGCACCCAATCATTGACAACAACCATAACACATCAGCAAAACCAAAACTACAGTTGGCTGTTATAAAACAACAGAAAACAAACTTTATGACAGCAGAAAACTTAGTGTTTTAGCTTGGTCAAAGACAGACCAAGAAGACTGCTGATAGGACCTGGAATTTCTACAACCACAATGGGATGGTTCTTTCTGTTTAGGGTGGTAAGGCCCAGGGGAGACGTCCCCGATGACGTGGGGTTTTGAGAAGGCAAAGGAATATAAGACAAGGATAATTTCCCCCCTCACAAGTCACCACCGAGCAGATAGTCCGGCTAAACAACCAATAATAAAGTAAAACCCCCAAAGAGATAAACATGCCCGAGACAAAGCAACAACAAACTGATATATGCAAGCTAGCTCAATGGGTTAGTACTTCATATAAATCGATGACTATCTGATACACATATAAGCAATTTGATAATAAATATTGACGAAGTCAATGTTTATAAAATAACAATGAAAATTATGTCACTTCTTCAATAAATGTTGGAACAATATGGCATTCAATGTAACAAATCAATACTTCATTCAATTAATGCCTTTAATCACCATTCAATTGCTTATAAAGAAAATGTTTAGCTGCACCAATGATATTATAGCTAAAGATGACGACAACAATAGGTTAGTTAGGTTAGTTCCTAGGCTAGGGTTAGTAGTTAGGGTTTGATTCAAGGTTTTGAAAATGATTGTGATCAAGTTCACTTCAAAGCAAGAGGTCTTTAGATCAGTGCCTTAGGGTTAATGGAGTCAAAAGTGAAGGACACACGAGTTGAAGGATCAAGATAGTACGACTAAGGACTAGAGGGAGAAGCTTTGAGGTGTTGCTAGAGCAAGGCCTCAAAGTCAAAACCCTATGGGAGAGAGGCTCACCTTGGTGTAGGGGAACTAGGCCTCGGTGCTCTCTCCTCCTTCCTTAACTCAATGGCAATCATGGCTAGCTGAAGAAATAACATAAACCAAGACAAGAGGGTTTGATGAAACAAAGTGTTGCTACAACAAGGCTCTACCAACAAACCCTAGAAAAATCGGCCCAAAGTGTAGAAGACCTAGGCTTTAAGGCGTTTCCTTCTTCTTAGCTTGTAAATAGTAACGACTAACAAAAGGGAAGAAAGAATGAGAGTGAAGCTATGACTAGGCTCTCTCCTTCTTCAAACAATGGCTAAAAAATCTCTCAATGGGGACATGAGACAATGACCTACTTGTGTGTTTGTCACCTAGGGTTTATTCAACAAAATTATAAATATATGCAAGAAATAAGTAATGCAACCATTCAATCAAGAAGTTTTGCAGAAAAATACTAGCATATCACCAAGAAAAAGCATAGCAAACCCTAGTTGTAACACCTTCCATTAAGAGAAATGCTAAAATATGCCAAGAAAATCTTCCTTCAACACATGCGCCTCACAAATTCAACCAATAACCCAAGAGAGGGCGCAAATTTCAAACCTCACTATGAGTGAGTGTGAGATGATCCAAAAATGAAGGTAAAAATCCTTCTTTTATAGAGTACCATGACCTAAATTTACATTTTAGGTCATGAAAAAGGCCGACAAGGCCAAAACACTAAATCATACTATTTTAACATTAAAATGTCAAATTAAAACCCTAATCAAGCTGAAAAGAGACGTCAAGCCCCTCTAAGGGAGACGTTAGCCCCTTCTAGGGCAAATGAAGCATCCTGGAGCAAAACGTTAGCCCTTCTTGGGCTTCTCCAACCTACCACACGTGCCAATATTGCCTAGTCTACCTCCCAAGATGTCCATAAGGCTGGATGACATCATGGTCATCATGGGTGATGTCCTAGGCCTTCCAAGGCCAACGTCCTACTGGAAAAAGGCCAATCCCCCTAGGTCAAGCTCTGTCAGGGTGCCTATGGTGGAACGTCCTCCTCTTCTTCGGTGCAAAGCCTCTGATCCATCTTTGTCCTGTCTCTGCTCCTTGATGGGGTCTCAACATCCATCTGATGGGCTCTTCAACCCCATGGAGGTCCGAACTGATCATCTCCCCATGTGTACCGGTCCAAAATGATACTTGTCCGTCGGGCATGATCCTGCACATCAAAAGCTACGCCCTCCATGGGCTCATCAGTCACAGGCATCATAGCAATGTCAATCACATCTCATCATCAATATTATTAAACATGTGCATAAAATCCCTAATACATCAGTTAAAATCTCAAAGACATTACACAAGCCTGCAATACAAGTTTGGAGAAAAAGACAAGGCGTCCTATTGGGCTAGTGTCCACTTGGAAAAGAAAAGTTCTTGGAAGAGATCTCATCCAAGCCATGTAAGTGGGTGATGTGGTCAGGGGATGTCCAGGCAGGTGGGTGCAATGAGGGCCAAGGATGCAAAAAATGTTACTTGTGGGTGCCTTTGTAGAAGGCGAGCTGTACCTGTCCTTGATGCATTTTTTCCAAGCCCATTCTTGCTTTTTATTCTTTATTTATTTTTTATTTTTTATTGCTTTTTTGTTCAAGAGATAATCAGGGGACATTGCCCTGGCGTGGTGACCAGTGGTGACAACGTTACCCACAAGTACTTTCACATAAATGAGAAGGCTGGCTCGTGATGAGACCCTCTTTCCCTTGGTCATGCAACCGAGAGTCATTGCGCTGGCGTGGTAACCAGCTGGTGGCAATGTCATACTGTTAGGTACCCATGGACCTAATAGGCTGGCTTGTGATGAGACCCCCTATCCTCTGGTTAGGTCTTGTTTTATTACTTTTTCGGGTCCCTCTTGTTTCTTGCTTAGAATCCTTTTATTGCTTTCTCGGGGATCCTTGGGCGAAGCATCTCGAGGTTTTATTCTTAGGCTTTTATCTTTTACCAGCTTACTTTTACCTTCTGGGCCTTTAGCCCCTTCTTCCCACGAGATAAGGTGCAGTCCTGAAAATAGGTCAACCCAGTGCCTGGACAAGTGGAATGGGATAGGTGAGCAGGAAGCAAGATGAAAAGGTGGTGTTGTGAAGGGAGCAGACTATGGCTTTTCAGAAATCCCCCCTAGTGGCAAACCAAAACCTACAGACACAAGCTTACTAGGGCATCATGTCAATCCCCCCAGACATGGTTAAGTGGGCAAGTGTAAGATACAAACATTTGTTAGAAAAAATGAATCAAATGCACATATTCAAGGGTTTTGATGATCAAAGTGACACATACCATGATACCCAGACTAATTACCTTATGTAGCAAGAACCATCTCTGACACAAGACCAAGCCGATGGTAATGGATGTTGTTGCTGCTGACAAGATAAAGGTGTTGGAGGAAATAAAAGGTGGGCCCTCCAGGGCCATGCTAAGGCCAATCCTGCTCTCGGTACTCTATGTCTAGGACCTGTGGGCCTCGAGACATGATCTCCTAGTTATCCTTAAAAGTGGGGGATAACAATCTTGACAATGATAGTGATCAATATGTACACATAGTATCTTAATAGCGCTCTCATATGCCTCTTCTTATTCAACATGGATCATCACACTCAATCGACAAGGCTCATTGGGAGATGGTGTCCTGACATATTATAAGGTACGTTAGTCCTTGTTTCATATAGTGTCATATTTAATACATTGGGCATTTGAGTAATGATCATAGTTTGAGTTGGATAATGAATCATGAGCTCATAAGTTATGCTTTTTTCCTTGTTTTACCTTGGTGGCCATCCTAGGCATCCTAGTCATGTGTTGTCACTCCTAAGGAAAATTGGTACTACTACTAGTTCCTTGAAAGGGGTAGCTTACCATTCTCGATCATAATTACCTTTTTCGTCCTTGATCTTTCCATTCTCCCACCTTTTGGGTAATGTGGTTACATGTACACCAAAACGACATGTACCTCATTCTCTCATGAGAATGATATAGGAGCATCTTTGGCCTTAAGCAATCGACATCGACCAAAAACATTTCAATTTCAAGTTAGTAAATTGTATGGCGAAATAAGTGTTGCAACTCCTATTGTTGTAACACTAGTGTTGAAAGTGAGTGTTGTAACACCAGTGTTGAAAGTGAAACAACTTCAATGTTGTAACTCACATTGTTGCGACACCAGTTTTGTAACTCATGTTGCTGTGACACCATTGTTATAACTCATGTTGTTGTAACACTAGTGTTGTAACTCATGTTGTTGCAACATCTGTGCTACGAATCGTTGGAATGCAAGTGTTGCAACTCCAAGTGTGTTGAAATTATGTTAGTGCTGCAAATCATGCGTGTCATAACTCCATGTGTCTTGTAAGAATTTCGTCACAACTTGTAACATCCCCTCTTACTATTGCTGTGTTTTTATGTTCACTGTTGGTTCAATGTTTTTTTCAAACAATTTGCAAATCCTGTAAGACTCCCTTTTTATGGCTGATATGTTTAGTGTCCTTTGCTGCTATGTTTTACTGTTGATTTAGTTCATGGCTTTTCACAAACAATTCCCAATCATTCCACCCTCTAAGTTTGCTGGTTGGTTTATTTGTATATTGTTGTTTGGTTTAAGTGTTTATTTGGTGTAGAACTTTCGTCAAACAGTTAAAGAACAAACCCACATAAATTTGGCACACAAGAAATCTTATTTGCATTCAAAATTAAAAGCAACCAATACATTTGAAAACAAATAATAATGACTTCGTTCAATTGTTATGACAACAAATAAAACTCAACAGTTGTAAGTTGATTCATTTAATAATATGACTTGTAACATCATGTTTGGACAACCATTTAATGCATGGGGTTGACCCCTTGGAAACACCATGGACAACAATAATTATTGGCACGATTTGATGAGAAAATAAGGAGAGTAGCTGCAAGTTTTGGCAACTTGATTTGGCTGTAGTGGCCCCCTTTTACCATACAATTTGCACCTACAACCTCACAAAACCCAATGAACAATAAAGGGATGGCACATCCCCCCTCTTTTCTATTCACTGAAGCCACTACACAAGTTATGGTTTCTCTCTTTGATTCCCATGAACTAATAGCAAAATTCGGCCCTCTCTTGCACATGCTCACAAACTATAAACAACAATATGCCCTTCTTGTTTGCTGCCATAGTCTGTTGTGAATGCTACAACTAAGGTAAGATAAGAGATAAATGTTGGACAACTCGATCTACTAGTAAACAACCTCGTTTAACCTCCAAATATCATAATATAGGCATAATCCCTTCTAAAGAACCCCACACTGCTGGAGAAATCTATCACGGTCCCTCATAGAACCTCCGCGAACTGATAATAAGTGATTAGACCCAAGGAAAGAGGCAAGGGTGAGTGAAGACTACTCGATCTGGACAAAATGACCTTCAAAATGCATCCAACAATCTGAAAAATGACCACAAATTAACAGATCTAAAGATGAGGGTTTTGGGCTCCTCAAACAACACAAAACTTTGCAAATACCCACAAATTAGCAAAATGGATGGAACTTCCTTCTTCACATTGAATGCCAATGAAAAATTTGTGTGATCTCTCCCTCTGACCAACTACGGTGGATTTGTTTGACCACCGAAACCAATCTTCTCAACGGTTTTTGGCCCTAAAGCCCAAAGAAACTACGAGAACTCTCCAAAATCTATTTTGATAAAATGATCATACATAATGAGAGAGTGAGATCCTATTTCTCTTTTATCCCATTTTCACCCTTTCCCCTCAATAATTTATTAAAAAATGAGTTTATAATTCTATCTTCAATATTTCTTCAAAAATCACTTTATTAATTTATTAATCCTTTTTACTCCAAAAAGTGATTTATTTGACTTTAAAACATTTTCGACCATTGGAAGTCACTTTTCATCATCTCAACATTTAAATTTTTTCATCCCGGTTCCAACAAGTTATTACACGAAGGTTCCCCTTTTAAATAATTTCATAAAAATAACAACCTTAGTGAAATCAATTAAATATGCTCAATATTACTCTCAAATTACAATAATGGTCGAAATTCACGTGAATCGAAAATTGACTATGCAGGAGTGACCCCGATGATAAAAGATGATAAATGGACATGATCGAGCGTCATATAAATCCTCTAAACCCTTTGGGCTCATTGATAACATCAAATTACTCCTTTGATCATGCTGACACAAACCCGAAAAGTCATCTCCACTTGCAGAGCAAGAGAACCCAAAAATGGGGACATTATAGTCCTCCCTTCAAAAAATTGTTTTTCCTCAAGTGTTATAGCAAGATTTGCCTCACCATTGCTATCTTGCACAAAGGACCTTTTTCCATTTCCGTATGCAGACTTTTCATCCATTTTTTGATGAATCCAAAGCTAAAAACATACATTTTTCCACATATACGCTCCCTATCAGTTATACAAGATGCGTATATGCTTGCTGCTCCACTACAACTCATGTATATAGGGATTTGTGCCAGAAAATACAAAATAAGGTCGGGTTTTCATGTCACGACAGAAGATCTCTGATCCTTGGCCTTCCATAAACTAGAAACGTTCCGACTCGGCCCTTCAGTTGCATTCTGAAGGCTATAAGAGCACAATTTTAAACGATGGAAAAGAAGGAGAAAGCATTCAACTTTGAGAGCAAAGTTACTCTGGAGAAATTACTTCATATTGAGTCTGCATCCCTTTGTCCCTAAAGTCTGAACATAGTGTTCAGCCCCCAAGCTCTTCCCTTATTATTGAGAGGACCTCTTTACCTCTTTCTCATGAGCTTGCCTTTGGTGGAGGATTGAAATGGTGGGGACCCAGTTGGAAGGAACTTGGTTTCTTGATTTCGAACTGTGCTGACACAAAAGTTTGTAACGTTGACACTTTTGTTGATCAATTATTAATAGAAATACTCATTTCCCATCCTATTGATACCTTGTAAATATATGATTATTATCCATGGGCGTGTTTGTAATGTTTATTAATGGATTATGCTATCTGATGTACTAACCCCTTTCGTATCATCACTATATACTTGCTTTGCTTGTTTGTTGAGAACTTCTTGCAGGTATAAAGCTTTGGGTAAAAGTGCTCAATGGTGGAACATCATCAAACGTTGGATCAAGGTAGGTCTCTTTCTTATATTGCACATTAGTTTATATAGCATATGTTGGAATTGAGTTGATTTCTGCAGTCATACCTGTCTGTTGTGGTTTACCCTTGGCCATAGAGAGTTTTTCCCTTGTAACAGAAATGGGGACTCCACTGGGGAGAGATCTTCCTTCTAAGGGTTGACGTATTTTTTCTTCTTACATTGCTCTTTTTCCTTTGTGTTTTTTGTCGTATCATTGCTTGACAGATCCTATTCACTCTGAGTCTGAGTTTTCAGCCTTTTACCCTTGCCTGGCCTTGTTTTAAAGCATATACGCTCCTTTTTCCTTGACAGTCACGTATACACGCTTTCTGTCTCGCTGCAAAAGGCGTATATACGCTCTGTTCTCCTGAACAGTCACATATACCACTTCCCCTTGCTTGTTTGCTTGGTTGAGTGACTGCTGGGTAGGATTTAAAGATTGTTGAGCCTTCTTAGGTCTCTGTAGTGCCTGTTGAGATTATCTGGGATGACAGGAAGCTTGTTTGGAGTTGAATTTTTGGGCGTAGTCTTTCTCTTTGTTTTCTACTTTTAATTAGTCCTTGGTTTCTGGGCTGTTTGCTTGACTGCCTGGTATTCTTCTTGAGTTACTGCTTTTATACACTGTAGAATTCATCTGTCAAGTTGCTTATTAGTCCATGCATTTTCTTTTTAGAATATTGAAAATATAAAAAAATAAGCATTTTGCATTGGTTGACATTTTTGTCTTTGAATTTTTTCATTGGCTTAGCACATTTAGCGAAAGATCGTATTTTACTTCTAGATTGCAGATTTGAAATTGAAGACTGCACTGTTTTTATTAGCATATCATTCATGGAAAAGTTAAAGATAGACTTTGCATTATATCCATATTTATTTTCTGACAGAGTCATAACACCATGAGTTTCACCTCCATACCTTTTTGAGTAACCACGACCAATAAAATTTACGCTTTAAACTAAAATTGATTAGTCACGATCTTATTTTTAGGGTGCACAAACTAGCTTAGGATTTAGTGCCTTGGAATAGGATTTTGTGAGTAAACTTCCCTAAGGTAATTAAATCAACATATGTGTCTGAGACAGGGAGTTGAGAAGTCCATTGTATAATTGGTAATATCAGGAGGCTCCGCTCACACCAGAGTTAATCACGAGTTCGCGTGAAGTTAGTTGAAGGGATAACCCCTGGATACTCACCTAGGGTCAGAGATATTTCTATGGATTTATTCGTATTTGGGGATCTTGCTAGTGCCCATGCCTCTGTGAGAGGCGGTGCTTTCAAGGTTTCGGGCTTTTCTACCCTTCCCATATGGTGATCGAGACTTACAAATTCTCGCCTATGCATCGGTTATACATTGGTTTATTAGTTGCTTGACTTAGGTATCTCATAGGTTACTTGCAGAGGTTATTCTGCTTGTACCCTGAGTCAGATAAGGGTCAGACATCACACAAACTTTATGGAGGATTACCTCTCTGGGGGGATCTGACTGACTGGTTGTTAAGCCACGAGGGCCCTTATAACTGATTCTTTTACCTCCAAAATTTAGCGGGGAGTCTTAGGTCCCTCTTGGACGAGACATACCTTCTTTAGCGAGGGAGGCCACTCAGCCACTTTAGCCCGTTTGCATGCATATCGGTCGATTGACTTTTTGGTATTCTCTTTGATTACTAGTTGGCCTTAAGAGTTTTTCTCTTGATCATGGATAGTGGAGTTCCTTTTGCCCCCTCATTTATTTCTACCCCCCCCCCCCATTGACGTTCATGGGGGAAAATCCGTCCATTTTTTATAATGGTATGCAGAATTATGGTACTCATTCAATGCCTTGGGTCTCTGATCATTTTTCTCATGGTATGTTTGATATGTTTTCGCACTTGCCATCCTCTTTCTCGCCTCCTTATGCGAATACAATTTTTGGGTCTGGGGGCATGATGCATCCTTCTTATCCCTCTTTGTTTGGTGGGAGTCATATCTTTCAAACACCTCTTACGGTAGGAGGTTGGAATCTTCCTTCCTACGAATCCACTATGCGAGAAGTAAGTTCCCAAATATGCAATCATTCTACTTATTACACTCCGTTCACTTATCCTTCTTCCGCCATGTCGGTTCCTATGAACACTTTTCCCATGGCGGACCTCTGTCTGCCCTCTGGTGTTTCATCTGGGGGGAATTATTTTTATAACAAGGGGCAACCCCCCTCACGAAGTTCCTTCGTTTGGGGGCAACATATATCCTCACGTGAGTAACCCTTGTCATGTCTCTTTCTCTTCGCAAGCGACTTCCTCAGTGTTGATGCCCTTACAACCCTTTATGAATCAGTATGGAGGAGGATATTTTCCTGCTGGACAGGGACATGGTGTAAACCATGATCCTTCCTGGCCTACAATTTCTCAAAATCAATCTTTCCATGCACCTTGGACTCAAATGCCATAATTCATTACTGCCACAAGTCCAGTCACTACGTGTCATACTGACATTATATCACCAACCGCTGCTAGTCATGTTGGATATTGGTTGACAACCTCTCCAAGTCATGTTGAAGACTTGCAACCAACCGCTGCAAGTCATGATGGGGGCACAAGTCCAGTCACTACGTGTCATACTGACGTTATATCACCAAACTCTGCTAGTCATGCTGGAGATTGGTCGAGAACCTTTGCGAGTCATGTTGAAGACCTACAACCAACTGCTGCAAGTCATGCTGGGGGCACATGTCTAGTCACTACTAGTCACACTACACGTCCATCACCAACCTCTGCTAGTCATGCTAGAGATTTGCTACTAGCCCCTGCAAGTCATGTTGGGAGCATGTCACTAGCCACTGCAAGTCATGTTGGGGGCATTCATATGATTGAGAATCCTAGATGTCTCAGACGTAAGCCTAGATTCCTTTGCAGGACTTGTGAATGAAGCCACCTTACTCGTTTGTGTCCTGTTACTGCTGGGATACTAGAAGCGTGGGGCTCACCTAAGGGACCTTCGGTTTTTGAGGCATCTATGGTTTCACAAGACTCTGTTCCTTCTTTGGTTGATACAACAGTCACGCCGATGCAATCTTCGGCTGGCACCCCTTTTCCTTTAGGGGTCGATGCGTCCTTTGACCTTGTTGTCTCACATCCCGTTCAACCTATGGTCGTGTCGATGCAATATTCGATCGACACCTCTCCTATGTTCGGGGGTGATGCGTCTCTTGACCTTGTTGTCTTGCATCTTGTTCAACCAACAGTTGTGTCGATGCAATCTTCGACTGACAACACTCCTGTTTTTGGGGGTGATGCACCTATTGACCTTATTGTCTTGCATCCTATTCAACCAATGGTTGAGGAAGTGGTCGTATCGATGAAATATTCTATTGGCCCCACTCCTCTCTTGGAGAGTGACAAGTCTAAGGAAACGGTCGTGCCAATGCAATTTTTGGTCGATCCTGCTCTTCTGGTTCTGGTTCTATACCTTCTATGGCATGTCCTTAGCATTTCTAGTACTTCACCTTCTGAACAAGAGAGAGTTTTACTCTTCCTTAGTTATCTCCCTCCAAGTCTTGACGAGGTTCCCTTTGATTGGGATGGTCTTGTGGGGTATTCAATGCCTCTGCCTATGTCTTTTCTAGGAAGCAAAATTATCCGATATAGCACGGAGATGATAACCTCTGTTAGCACTTTTTCCTCCTCTACTTGGAGAGCTTCCGATATTCCCAAGCTTGTGTCGGTTCTTCGTAAGATACTGACATTCCACAGTAGGTCTGCACGGGAGCCTTGGCCTCCCCCGTGACTTGCCGCCTAGAATCTCCCAACGAGTCTCAGTTAAGCTCTTTTTCGACTCGTCCAAAAATTGAAAACATCGCCGAGTGATTTGTCCCTTTCACACTCATTAAAATTGGATTTGAAAGATCATGAGTCCTAGTTAAGCTCTTTTCCGACTCGCTATAAAAAATAGAAAATATTTCCGAGTGAACTTGTTTTTTTCACACTCGTAATTTGGATTTGAAAAGATGTCTATTTGGCACAAGTTTACCCCTTTTTCACACCAAGTAGACTAAAAGATATAAAAAAGGACATTTTTTGGCGTTAAGTTGTGATTGCATCTCATGACCTCGCTTGTTGTATTGAGCCTTTAGCCGGTTCTTGCTTTGCGTTATAAACCGTTGCCTAAGCAGGTTGCATCCTCAACCAAGCAGAGCCTTGTTTTTGTCCTTCACAATTTGACACCCCATACCCTGGAGGGAACATCACCTCGAGTGTCCATCTCCCGCATGCATTTCCTTGCATTGAGCATAGGTACATTCCACTGCTGGAACTAGTTTTGCTTACTTGCGACACTCGTTCCCTCCTCTGTATCATAACATTCATTTGTTATGGAAAAAACAAAAAAAGACGGGCGAGAAGGGAATACTATATTGTAATTGGCAGCAGTCGTGTTGCCTTTGAACATAGCACAAATTTATTGAGTTCGTGTGTCATCATAATTTTGGGTTTAGCATGGCCTTAGGAAGATGATCTCACTACAGAGTTTTTCTCTATCGACTGGTTACTCTTCCAATCCCTATAGAGAACATCATCGATGCCTCCTGCATCCAATTGTCACATCATTGAGTCAATGTTGTCGGAATTCACCATATGTCTCATGCTCTTGTTCAAAGGATGTCTATCAACCTGTGTCGGCCACTCCTAAAAAATCTTGACTTTGCATATCAACCATACCCTCAGTTTGTCTTAGAATCACATGATACTTTGGTCTTATCATGCACCCTGGCCCTACATTCATCATTGGTAGGTCACCTTGAACCCAACAATCGACATTTCATCATTAGTCATTGACTGGGTGGTTTCCCTTGTGTTCGACGTCAAGACATCTATTCACACTTTGGGATTCATGCAGTGTCTTGGATACCATTAGCCTTATTGGTGGTTTCCTCATCTTTGTCAACAATTTTTCATCATTGGCTACTATTCAGAGGGTCCTTTTCGTGTACCGCTTGCATTTGGCACACACAAAAGACACACAGGGTCGTTGGTTCGTGAACATGTTCTTCGTCCGATATCCACCAAATCATGAAGCTCCTGCTTTG
Source organism: Picea sitchensis (assembly GCA_010110895.2). Classification (NCBI taxonomy): domain Eukaryota; kingdom Viridiplantae; phylum Streptophyta; class Pinopsida; order Pinales; family Pinaceae; genus Picea; species Picea sitchensis. The sequence goes on along the minus strand of SNQJ01S0000403.1, from coordinate 17,007 downwards.
TTCCTTGTGCTGACTGATGAGAGATGCCTCAATGCTCTCCTTTCAGTGGGTCTCCTTCCATCAACTTTGACTCATTTATTTTGGATATGGAACCTAGAGTTTTATGAGTACCTTGAGGCTTGCAATCATTAGTGTCAAGATCTCTCGCCATTGATAGATGATAATACATCAATGTCTCTTGATCAATGGATCTCTCAAGTGTTTGACACCATCTCCTTTATTCACATTTGTAAGGATGTACTCAGTGCCTTGATACCTACTTTCATTATTGGTAGGATGTCTCGCGTTTGTTAACGATATACTTCAATGATTGGTAATCAAACGATGTCTCATCATGTTCGACCTCAACCCATTTATTCACATGATGTAGAATTTCACCTTGGCGGATAGTGTAGAATATTTGAAGACATCACTATGTGGCCGCAACTTTCCTGAGCTGTTGCTTCCATTTCATTGGACCAATACCTTTTTGAGTTCAGTGATCATGGGAGATCAAATTGTACTACATGGTATACATATATCTTCAGATTGATTTTTGAGACTGGTTTCAATGGGCCTTGTTCGTGACTATGACAACCTTTGGCATATAACCGCATTTGTATTTGCCTATTCATGGCCATGAACACTTGTTTGGTATATTTTTCACATGGATCTGCATTGTATTTTTGGCAGCCATGTATGCAAAGTCAATACATAATGTAATGATCAATTAAGTTCGTCCAACTGGTTCTCTACCACTCCACTTCTAGGTTATTTATAATGTATTTCGGTCATCGTAGATACTCCTCTGATCTCACACATTAGGGGGCATCTATTATAGCAAGATTTGCCTCACCATTGCTATCTTGCACAGAGGACCTTTTTCCATTTCCCTATGCAGACTTTTCATCCTTTTTTTGATGAATCCAGAGCTAAAAACATACATTTTCCACATATACGCTCCCTATCAGTTATACAAGATGCGTATACGCTTGCTTCTCCACTACAACTCGTGTATATCAGGATTTGTGCCAGAAAATACAAAATAAGGTCGGGTTTCTATGTCACGACAGAAGATATCTGATCCTTGGCCTTGCATATACTAGAAACGTTCCGACTCAGCCCTTCAGTTTCATTCTGAAGGCTATAAGAGCACAATTTCGAACTATGGAAAAGAAGGAGAAAGCATTCAACTTTGAGAGCAAAGTTACTCTAGAGAAATTACTTCATATTGAGTCTGCATCCCTTTGTCCCTCAATTCTGAACATAGTGTTCAGCCCCCAAGATCTTCCCTTATTATTGAGAGGACCTCTTTACCTCTTTCTCATGAGCTTTCCTTTGGTGGAGGATTGAAGTGGTGGGGACCCAGTTGGAAGGAACTTAGTTTCTTGGTTTCGAACCGTGCCGACACGGAAGTCTGTAACGTTGACACTTCTGTTGATCAATTATTAATAGAAATACTCCTTTCCTGTCCTATTTATATCTTGCAAATATATGATTATTATCCATGGGAGTGTTTGTAATGTTTATTAATGGATTATGCTATCTGAAGTGCTAGCCCCTTTCGTATCATCACTATATACTTGCTTTGTTTGTTTGTTGAGAACTTCTCGCAGGTATAAATCTTTGGGTCAAAGTGCTCAACGATAGAACATCATCAAACGTTGGATCGAGGTAGGTATCTTTCTTATATTGCACATTAGTTTATATAACATATGTTGGAATTGAGTTGATTTCTGCAGTCATACCTGTCTGTTGTGGTTTACCCTTGGCCATAAAGAGTTTTTCCCTTGTAACATCAAGCAATGCCATCACAACCTTACAACCAATAAGATGAACCAAACTAAAATCGAGAATCATTCTAGGGTCCCAAACCTACCTAGAATATGTGAAACACCCTCTACTCAAAGCACTGTCCTGCAAGGTACTAACACAAAAGGAGACCTGAATACTACCGATAAGTAGAGAAATCATATACTGCAAAAACTTGATCACTTCGTTAGAGAATGACTCTTCTAGGAAACCAACCTAATGCACCATAGGATAAAAATCTTGAAAGTAAGGACCGAACCTTTCATATTATCAGTTGTTGAATTGCCAAACAATGTAATCCTAGGGTTCTAGACTAGTCTTAGAAATGAACCACCATGCTGACACTACGCCACTCTGATTAGAAATGTTTTCCCATTGTGCCCAAACTCCTAGAACCCCAAACTGAAATACCTGTAAGGGATAAACCCACTACCATGAATCATATCTTGCAAAGGAATCTTAGTGAAGTCAAGCTCTGTAAATCCACTTCCAGACTCGATCCTGCGTATCATAAAAGAAAATATGTACCACCATATACAATAAGTCTTGGCATCTCCTCTCATGACAATCAAAAAATGAAACAGACCAATCATTTTCACAACTTTGCCAACCATTATCAAGATTTGAAGTCATATACAAATCAAATGACTTCCTGGATCCCAAAACCAAGTTAGAATTCCACCATCCCCAATACCTACCGACTCCCATTGTGCTACACTGATAACCATTGGAATCCAGTCTTTGATTCATGTTTTTGTGTGCAATCATCTGGTAGAAAAAAAGTAGGATACTTGTAGGATTTGAATTCATGTTCTGAAGATGGAATCACATCATACCAAAGTGATCTGTGTAATATTTTATCTAACCCACCTTTATGTGCAATAAAAAACATAGTCAAATCATACATATGTAGGCTGAAATAAAATTGACGAGCATACCTCACCATACAATCCTCAAGAAAAAAAGATGGGAGAACATTATGAACTAGCATACTTTCCTCACAAGAATATGTCTCCTCCTCACACAGATTATCAATAACAATCTCTGTATCACTAATGTAAGTCACTATATACCATTATATCATTCTGCTTCCTTTTGATCTCATCCTGTGCATTCACTCCACTAGTGTCATCTGAACCTGGATCCCAGATTGATGTGTCCACATCTGTAATATATCCATTCCCACAATCAATGGGTGCATACTCTTTCTTGTTGGTTGGTCCACAAGGTATATGCTCAACTATATCATCTATAGCTATGACTTGAGTCTTAATTGGGCTCTCCAAAAGAGGTGGATCATGATTCCAATGATGAAAACTATGTGTATAATCAACAATTTCTGAATCATACCTCTCTTCAAGCCCTTGCAAATTTGAATGCCCCTCGTGCTTGACCATCCCAATAGTTTCTTCCCTCAAATCCTAACTACTACTAACATCCTCCTATGCTATAAATGCCATATATGACCGAGTCTTTGATGTGGACGATGAAGAATGTGCCAAACTCAACTCCACAGACATCTCATCAACCTGAATTTATAATTCTTGAAGGCCCATTTGAGTGCTCTTCAAAGAATCCTTGGTAAGCTCAAGCTCATGGGTAAGCTTCTCAACTTCCTCTTCTTTTCCTTTTAGCACATCAAAATAAATCTCATCAAGCATAAGAAGATGATCTCTATCTGAAAGTAGGTGAAGTTAATTAGATTTCATTACCACCAATGCTTCTCCGAGAGCCTGAAAATATGCATCGGAAAGTTCTCCTTCAAAATTCTTTTGTGTCCCTGGGCCCGTCCAACAACAATTTTCCATCAACTTATGAGTATCATCAAAATGTTTTTGGCTGCACCAATCATGTCTTCAATTACCTTCAATTTCCCTGCGAAATGATGGGACTCATGGGAACTATCATCTTCGTACAATTTTTCAAATTTTTGTTCACCATCACACTTCCCAAAATCAACATCCTATTTGTCATCCTTCATGCATAACTCCCAAGAAACCAGATCAACATCCAAAGGAAATTTACTCAACACCAAATATTTATCATGATTAGGTACTAACACATCCAAATCATCATATGTTAAATCAACATGCCCATCATAAGCACTGGTGTTATAAGCCTCATATGATAGCTCTAATAGTGTATTGGAGGATGATGTTTTGTTGACCCCATTGCACACCTCCTCAACATGAGTAGATGCATGCACTTCCAAGACGTCATCCTGGGGTTCTGTCAAACATCCCTCATGAGATGAGGCATCCATGTCACCAACTAATTCAGATTTGAACCTCTCATTCTTCTTCCCAACTGTTAAGTAAGGTTCCAACCACCCAGGGTGATCTAACAATGTTATTAGATTCTTTTGAAATTCTTGAGAAAATTTATGATATCCTTGAGAAGCTTGTGAAAATTCTGCCCTGATTTGCAAAAATTATGCCATGAGTCCCTGATTTATCTTCATATTTCTTAAGCCACTTAATGCAAACCTTGATACCAAGTTACCACTGCTGTAAATAGAAATGTATAAGTGCTAGTCACTTATCTGAGACAATATGAAAATACCTTTCCATTGATTTCCCTAAGGCTGGAAGGATGCACTAATCTGATACCACTATAAGATCCCCTCTTACTGTTGCTATGTTTTTATGTTCACTATTGGTTCAATACTTTTGTCAATCAATTTGCAAACCCTGTAAGACTCCCTTTTTATGGCTGATATATTTAGTGTCCTTTGCTGCTATGTTTTAGTGTTGATTTAGTTAAAGGATTTTGAAAAACAGTTCCCAATCATTCCACCCTCTAGGTCTATGGTTGGTTTGTTTGTATACTGTTGTTTGGTTTAAGTGTTTATTTGGTGTAGAAATTCTGTCAAAACAATTACATAACAGAACCACATAAATTTGGCACACAAGAAATCTTATTGCATTCAAAATTAAAAACAACCAATACATTTCACAACAAATAATAATGACTTCATTCAACTGTTATGGCAACAAATAAAATTCAGTAGTTATAATCTGATTCATTTAATAGTTTGACCCGTAACATCATGTATTGAAAACTATTTAATGCATGGGATTGACCCCTTGGAAACACCATGGACAACGATAATTATTGGAATGATTTGAGGAGAAAATAAGGAGAGTAGCTGCAAGTTTTGGAAACTTGATCTGGTTGTAGCAACCCCTTTTTACCATACGTTTGCACCTATAGCCTCACAAAACCCACTAAACAACAAAGGGATGGCACGAGCCCCTACTCTTTGTTTTTCACCCAAGACACTACACAAGTTACCATTTCTCTCTTTGATTCCCACAAACTAATAACGAAACTTGATCCTCTCTTGCACATGACCACAAGCTATAAACAATGATACACTCTTCCTGTTTGTTTCCATAGTCTATTGTGAATTCTACAACCAAGGTACGATAAGAGATACATGTTGGGAAACTCGATTTGCTGGTAAACAAACTCCTTTAACCTCCATATCAGGCACGGTCCCTTTTAAAGAACCCCACACTACTGGAGATAGCCGTCACAGTCCTTCATATAACCTCCACAAATTGATAATACATTATTAGACCCAAGGAAAGATTAAAGGGTGACTGAAGACTACTCGATATGAAGAAAATGGCCTTCACAATGCTTCCAACAATCTGAAAAATGACCACAAACTAACAAATTTGAAGATGAGGGTTTTGGCCTCCTCAAACAATACAAAACTCTGCAAATACCCACAACTTAGAAAAATGGATGGAACTTCCTTGTTCAAATTGAATTCCAATGAGATATCTGTGTGATCTCTCCCTCTGACGAACTAGGGTGGATTCATTTCACCACCGAAACCAATCTGCTCAAGGGTTTCTTGCCTCAAAGCCTTAAGAAACTATGAGAGCTGTCCAAAATCCATTTTGATCATATATAATGAGAGAATGAGATCATAATTCTCTTTTATCCCATTTTCACCTTTTCCCCTCAATAATTAATTACAAATTGATTTTATAATTCTTTCTTCAATATTTACCAAAAAATCACTTTATTAATTTGTTAACCCTTTTTACTCCAAAAGGTAATTTATTTGACTTTAAAACATTTATGGGCACTGTAAGTCACTTTTCATATCCCAACATTTAAAGTTTTTCATCCCGGTTCCAACGAGCTATTACACTAAGGTGTCCATTTTAAATAATTTCATTAAAATAACAACCTTAGTGAAATCAATTAAATATGCCCAATATTACTCCCAAATTGCGAGAATGGTCAAAATATATCAAAATAAAAAATCGATTGCGTAGGAGTGATCCCAATGATTAAAGGTGATAAAAGGACCTGACCGACATCATATAACTCCTATAAACCCTCATAGCTCACTAGTAACATCAAATTACCCCTCTGGTCAAGCTGACACAAACCCCAAAACGCATCTCCACTTGTAGAGCAAGAGAACTAAAAAATGGGGACATTATAGTCCTCCCTTTCCAAAGATTATTTGTCCTCAAGAAATGCTATCACAACCTTAAGACCAACAAACTTAACCAAACTGAAACTGAGAATGATCCCACGGTCCCAAACCAACCTGAAAGATGTGAAGCACCCTTTTCTCAAAGCATTGTCCTACAAGGTACTAACACAAAAGGCCATCTGAATACTGTTGATAAGTAGAGAAATCATATGTTGTAAAAAATCGATCAACCCCTCAGAGAATGACTCTTCTAGGAAACCAACCTAATGCACCATAGGAAAAAACTCCTGAAAGTAAGGGCTGGCCTTCTCATCTCTATCAGTGGTTGAACTTCCAAACAATGTGATCCTACGGTTCCAAACTAGTCTCAGAAAGGAACCATCATGCTAACGTTGCTCCACTTTGATAAGAAATTTATTCCCATCGTGCTTGTTATCGCACAAGTTGTAGGTTGGGAAAATCCTGACCCAACCACCAAATGGTGACAACTTAGAGAACACCCACCCATTGTCACCTTAGGCAGGTATTCCCGTCGCCTTAGAGATGAGAGAATCACCTCAAGGGGGGAATCCTGATGACCCTGGGGGGAATCAGATGGAAAGTGAAAATAAAAAGGAAGGTCCCCCTAAAGGTCAAGATATAGAATGCGAAAGGGCTTGAAAAAGAGTCTTGGTGGTAGCCAAAAGTTTCCAAGAGGTAAGACTGCTTACAAAGAGTGATTGTACCTGCTCGAGACACAAGAAAAAGACAAATATATATGTATAATGTTAGGTGGACAATAAATTTAAGCTTGTTGTCCCTAATTGTAGCAATAAAAAAACATATATATCAACAAGAAACTAAGTGTAAAAGATGTTAGGCAATGGCTAGAAGTCCAACAAATGATGCAAGAGATAAGCTAGATAAACACTAGTAATACTCAAGAATGAAAGCACAAGAGTTTAGAAATGAAACAAGGTTGTAATAAAAGGTGTTTGCAGAGAAATTTTGCAGCCTTATGTCTGTAGAAATAAAGTTGTTACAACAATAAATCCAACCACCAAAACTTACAAAGAGTCCGCCCAAAATGTGTGCTAGGATTAGTAGATTATCTTGGCAAACTTTTAGCAAATTCCGACGGCTGAAAAGAAAGTTAGAAGTAAATGAAGAGAGATTTTGATGCAACCCTAATGGTTGTAACTTTTAATGAGCTATAACTCTAATAATACTAGGCCAATCAAGACTCCCTAGTGGCCTTGACAAGCCTTTAACATGTAGAAAATTATCCAATTGAAACAAGATTAGTATCTCATGAAATCACGTTTACTAAGGCAAATAATTTATTTCTCCAATGCAAAAACTTTGATTAGTGCCTTTATAATTGGGTGAATGGATTCTTAAAACACAAGTTGGATCAAAAATATCCCTAGGGGTGTAAATCCTCTTACTCCCTAGGGTATGCCAACCCACTTAGGGTAAATCTAGGAGGGCGTACACACTTGTACTTCTCCTAGCAACCCTTGTTCAAGAATGACTTATAACTTTAACAAGAAGATGAAGCATAAATGGAGAGTGTATCCAACATACTCCTCCTATGTTTTCCACCACAAATAACTAAGAATAAGCAAGAAAGAACTAGCATATGAAGATTTTCCTTACCACTTCCAAGAAAAGAGATATCAAACCCTAGTTCCCCATGCAAATTACCATCCAAAAGAAAAAGAGTAAGCCTTCAAGAGGTGCGCATTAGTTCACTTCATCTATTCACCAAGAGATAGCACCAAAAACCATTTTCAAGAGGGAGAGATACCAAAAATTCACAAGTATAGAGAAAATTTCATCCATAGAGTCTTCTCACAATGGGGGAGTTATGTTAAAATGATTTGAGTTTGATCTCTATTTATACAAAAAGTATTAAACATAGTTTTTCCACTTAGGTTAGGGTAAACACAAAGTAAGGGGAAAACAAGCCCCTACTTTTCCCCTTTACAAAAATAATACTAAACATTTCATATTTTTCACATAAAATGAAAACCCTAAATAAGACTTCACCCCTTTAGGGGACGTTTTGACACGTTTCCAAGTCATTGGAGAAGAAAGTGGAGGTCGTTGGGGCTTCTTGAGCCTCTTCTTCATGCACCAAGGTCTCTCCATGCCTCCTCCGGTAAAATCATGCCAAGTGTCAATGAGCATCAACTCCATCACCACCAATGTAACACCTTGTTTCCCCCAGTTTGTAAAAATAACTATATTGGCCAAGAGCTGTGGCAAACTCAAAAAAATGTGAATGTGTGATGTGAATGGACCTTGTGAAAAAGGTCGATCAATGTAAATAATATTATGA
>SNQJ01S0000402.1:315372-362242 GCA_010110895.2 Picea sitchensis | reverse complement strand
GGGTGAGCGAGATATAGGGAGAGAGGAAGATAGAGGGAGGGAGGGAAAGGGAGAGAGAGAGTTATTTTTTGTTAATAGTAGTGTGTGCATGTTCTTGTTCCTAATAACGCTCATGCGTTCCTAAGGTGCACGTGTGTTATTTTCATTTCAATTTGTTTTCATATGGAAGTGACAACTCTAGCATATGTGTTTAATTAGTTGGTTTCCTCGTATTTAGGTTCGAGATGACAAAGCTAGTGGTTTGGTATACAAATACATAAAAACCTCCACTTTTATGAATACCTCTCTATATCTCTATTTTTGATGTTATTTTTTGATAGGCTACACAAACCCGTTATCAATGAAACTACAAACACAAATAAAGTAAACTACGCAGATTCCAAATATACAAACTTTTCTAAATTAATATTGTTTATTATTTTTAATCTATTTTCATCTTGACATATATCAAAATCTGAAAATAAATTTATTTCTGCTATAAATTTTTATGAGCTTAACCATTTTTAAAATAAGGTGTACATCGCACTAGAAGAGACCAATATCTACAAGCTAAAAAAAAATTGATAACATTAAGACCCACGTAGCCTGCACTAACGGAAGGCATTGTAATTTCAAGGATATATTGACTTTCATAATTTTTAAAAAATACAAAATTAATATTATAAATTTTGAAAAAATCCATCACACTAGAACAATGGGTTCTCTACTATTATACAAAAAAAAAATAAGGAAACTCCATCGTTAAGGTACTCAACACCTACACTACTAGAGACATATACCTTATATTTTGCTTGAAAAATAACATACCATTGTTAGAAAAAATCAAATTTAACATAGTTATTCACAATTTCTATAAATAAAAATGATATATTTGGAAAGTCACTTCAATTTCCTACATTTCAACTTTTTACACCATATTCAAATTCATTGTAAAAGTACCCTGAATAATACCTCCATGTTAACATATTGTTGTTTTTCCATGTTTGCATTGCCACTAACACATGAGAGACCATCATTAGCTTACACCCACCCCTGCATTTTATCGTACATGTATTTAGATTGGTTTCTAGAAGAATTCTCCCCCCTTCATTATCTCTAATCTTCTCCTTCGATATCCAAGCTCCTTTGCTTCCTCATTTGGGGCTTCTAGTTTTATTGTATTCATAAATATCGAAGGTGACCATACCAAATCTATCCTTACCTCTACCTTCCCCACATGGCTCCTTGTGATTACCAATAATGACTTCATGCTTTATTCAACCTCAAATATATTGCTTGATCTTTGTCCTCCTTCTGGTCACTTTATTTCTTCGATGATGCTTCTACATCAAACTCCCTAGGTTAATTGAAAATAAATTCCTTGTGCCATGACCAAATACCATATTCAACATCCGTTACGCTCATCCTTATGATGCAATTTCTTCATTTTTTTCTCTTTTATGTTCCCTTTCATCTTATTCATGCTACAAATCTTTCTATCTTGTTGAATCTCATCATCTTGACAAGTCTACTTAGCAACCTCCTATTGGAGCTACTTCATGTGCAAATCTGCCCAATAATTTCTCTCTTCTTGGATTTCTTCCCACACAACTCTATCCATTTCTCTTCTCATATGTCGAAGTTTTCCTCACTACAATGTCTACCCAACACACTTTACACTCCTTCGCATTATTTATATATCAGTATTTATTCAATGTCTTGTAACTCATTGGAGTAGTCTTCTTCATACACAAGATTGGATCTCATGGCCTACTTCTTATGTTGTCTCCTTCTTTTTTTCTTGGACAAGTTTATGTTCCTTGCACTTTGTATTCTTTATGGTTGAACCCCCTCTTCTACATATCTTATACAATGTCTACCTAGATATACTACTACATATGTAGCTTACTCCTTGCGAACTCTATCCAAAAATCACTTTTGTTGGACCTATCCCTCGTCCTTCGTTCTAACAAATTTACCCGAAAATATCACCCTTTGAACCGAAACTTGGTTCTAATACTATATAATGCAAACTCAAAGTGATTAATCTCAAGGTGCACAATTGTAAAATAGAAAAGCAATTCCAATTTCATGGAAACATCACAAATCAATAGTAAAACATAACACATGTTTTCTTCACTTCATAAAAAAAGGCCATAATGTAGAACATATCCATTACAATAACCAGAGAGCATCACATTAATGAACAAATGCAATTATAGTGGATAACCCTCCCAGAGGTATAAAAACCAATGTCTATGTCAATATTTATTCTCTTGAAATTCAAGCACACATATTCCTTGGAGCACTACCATTTTCATTCACCAAACATGGCTCTGGGGCACTACACACCATAACACTCATAGACATGGCACTTGGTCATTACAAAACTTTATTCTCCCTTACTCGCATTGAATTCTCTCTTTAGTAAGTAAAATCCATCATAGCCACACAAAGGCCCTAAAGTTCTACATTGTACCTTCTATGTTCTTCGATCGGTCTTGAATTCTCCTCTGCGAAGAGTTTGATAAACCTATGAAAGAAAAGTAATACAAACAAACTCTAAAACATAAGAATAATAATGGCACATTCACACAATATACATAAGATTTACCCTAGAAACCCTTAACTGAGAAAACCAACCTAACTTAGAGCAGAACATTTCCTTTATCTTCTTTGTTATATTAACTTCATTGTTCACAATACAATAATTTTGTTGCATCGAAAACCATAATCCGTTAAATTGGATTAGATTGTACAACCACAATCCCTTCACTAGAATTGGATTACAATGCATCGAAAAATCATTATCCAAAAAAGCACAAAACATAAAAAAAAAACAGACCCAAAATTGTCTTTTAGAGGCTTCATCCCCAAACCACTAACTTGTTGGCCCCCACACCCCAGACCCTTTTTGCACTAGGATGAGACTAAGTCTATCTCCCTTCGTTATCTCTAATATTCTCAATTAATAACCACACTCTCTTCATCATTTAGGATTTGCAATTTTTTTGTTTTCATAATTATCAAAGTTGAATGTATCAACCTCATGCATCCTAGCCTCTACCTTAGCCAAGGTGCTTGTAATTACTAATAACATTTATGATTTCTTCAAATAAATTGAATTTCATTTTCCATTTCATTATTAATTTGTGATATTTATTAAAAAATTCCATAATTACTCATTATGTATTTATGGTATATAATACAATAAGTTTTGCATTATGATCTACCACTCTTCATGAGAAACAAATTAAATGTAATTTACCTTATTTTTATAATGTTTTGAATATTTTTATAATCATAAAATCTCTTTCTCATCTTTGTAATGTTTTGAATATTTTTAATTAACTTAAAATATTTTTCTATTTTTCTAAACATAATTAATAATACCTTTAATCAACATAAAATCTCTTTCTCATCTTTCTAAACATAGTTTTATCAAGCAAATGCATATGATTAAAATTAATTTCATGTTAATAAAAGGTGTTATGCTCACACAATTGTAAGCATTATACAAAATGGTTAAGAAAAACTCCATTCTCACAAGAAGTTTAAAATTACTATGGAACCTCTCTTAAGGTTTGACCATCCAAATTTATGTAGCATTATGATTTAAAATTTAGAAAAAAACATTATAGTTTTGAATAAACTTTCTCATGAACCATGTTATAATATTTATAATATTTTTGGTGAATGGAAAATTTTAAAATTAATATGAAATCTCTATCCAAATTTATGTAGTATTATGGTTTAAAATTTAGAAAAAAATATTATAGTTTTGAATAAACTTTTTCATAAGTCATGTATAATATTTTATTAGACATTTTTTTAATGTAATATTATGATTTAAAATTTAAAAAATATATATAGTTTTGAATTAACTTTATGGTAAGTCATGTTATAATATTTGTCAATTGGATTTAGCTTGGATTTAGCTTGGATGATTGTGATTTAGCTTGAATGGTTGTGAGAAATTATTTTTATACTTTCGAAGAATTCAATTCCCATAATGACATAAATAAATCTAAATATGTTGTAATAATATCTTAAAGAAATCAATAACTTAATAAATGAAAATGAAGGAGGTTACTTACTGTAAGTCGAGGTTCAAATCCATTAAACATTATTATATATATGGAAGGAGACTGGTTGGACTCTCCGGTTCAAATCCATTAAACATTATTATATATATGGAAGGAGACTGGTTGGACTCTCCCCAAAGGTATGTTGCCACTCGATTCCTTGAGGTTCACAATTGGGATGTCAGAAATACCCAAGTTCCATAGGTTTGCACCTCACGGCTTTAAATAGAGCCTGAGTTAACACGCTTTAAATTTTATCTATGAGCTAATCTGACAAGCTCTCAAATGTAAATCCGTTGGAACCTACAAATTCATTGATTCAAATGAACGCGCTTTCAAATTTTATCTAATATCTGATTTGACGATTTGACAAGCTCTCAAATGTATATCCATTAGAACCCTATGTGCCAAAATTCAAAGTATTTTCAGACCGCCTTGGCGTTATTCTCAGTCTTTCTGTACTATTCTTCTCCTTTGCTGTTCCAGGTTTTTCAAGCTGCCAATAATTTCTGAAAATGTGAATATGGGTTGTCTCAGCATGATGTATTGTGTGTGGCGGAGCAATCAATCAGTCATAGTCCAAATAACTTGCAGGGGAGTGGGGTGACGGGATTCCAAATCAGAACCAGAATCATCGCATGGCCTAATGTGGCAATGCCTGGAAACATGGATTCTCCAATAAGGTTTCCAAAAATGTTATTGGGTAAATATTAGTTCTGGCAATGGAGAATTCATGCAAAAGATCCGGGGGGTGTGCAAAAAGTAAACAAAATCATGATAATGATGTATGTGGAGATTATTTATTACTCATTATGGTATATCTGCAATGTATCTGAAGTCAACTCAGAGAGAATGCATTGCATGGGCATCGTTCTTTTACTATGGGATAGGTATCTGTATCTGTGGGCGATGAACATTGCAGCGATGATTGGAGTTGAAGGTGGTGATATCTATGTAGGGGAAAAGAACCTGTCAGAACTGTGTTGAGTATTGGGAGGAGAGCCTCATGAGTGTAATGGGGCTCAGTGACAAAAAAACAGTTTTGGTTAATGACTAACAATAATAATTATCTATAATGACCATACTCAGATGGATAAAAGGAGCAATTAATCATCTCTGCAATTCCTTCTTAACTGCAATTTGCAATCATTCCATGCCTGCACATTAGACGGTGTGGCAACAGTCCCTGTCTTGTTGGAAAGAGTGCCCTGCATAGGATGTGCATGCTTGCTTGCTGGCTGGATAATTTCCTCTTACGGTCTTAGTGTTAGAGATTGAATGACCCACCATTCAGATAAGGAGAGAACGTGAAGGATGACAGTGGGGAAAGAGATTGATTGAGAAAGAAGAAAAGAAAGACTGCAAGAATAGGGAAGTCAGATGGATTGAAGTTCTTCAATGAGTATGATGTGAATTGTAATGATAAAGATGATTATAATGGTGGCGCCTCCTCCTTTTTCTGGCAGAAGGTAGAGGTAGAGTAGAAGTAGTATTGTATTGTGCCTCTTCGTCTTCCTGTGATGCTTCTTGCTTTTTGCTGCGCAGTGTACTATAACTTCCCAATCTACTCTACATGACATTCCTGTCATAAATTGTCGTCTCCTGCCTGCTCATTTTGTCGATTCAACATCAGTCTGCATTGTTTATATGTACTGTAAACACCCAATAATCTACCCATTAATCTAATAACATGTAGCCCTGTCCCTAACCGCTTTTTCTCAGCTGCTTTATATGATCGATTCCATTCCAGATCCCAATTCTCGTAATGTGGGCTGGGCTACCTCTGTCATGCTGTCAGCCATTGTTGGGCATCACTCAGTGATAGCAGAGCTCCAGCTGCAGCTACAACAGCATGCCCTCGCCCTTTACTGACTTGCCTGGCGGTGTACTTTGACATCTAGGTAGGCAGTTAACCATCAAGAAGAGGAGCACCTCGCGGTCAATCCATGAAATGAAACATACCATGCTTATCAAATCAGAAACGGAATTCATGCGCTATACATAAACGAGCAGGCAATTTTAGAGCTCTGAAAGTTCTCATATAAACAGCACCAGTTTATGCATCAAGTATAAACAGCACCAGTTTATGCAAGTATAAAAGTCTAAACAGTACCAGTTTATGGGACAAAGGATCCTTTGCAAGGATTTCATAGTGGGAGAGACTAAACTTCATACAATATTTTATGGGCGAATTAGTTATGATAAATATTATATTTAATTGGTGTATGAGAAACTCTTATTTGTGAGAAAAGGGATCTCATCTGAGTAATTTGACTGATAAAATCTATTAAGGTATACATACTTGAATTCCTTGGATTTAAACTTGTAACCTCCAAAAACACATGTTCTTAACCATTAAATCTAGTCAGATTGTATCATAAGTATAAGTAACATATTAATATTTTTTAACCTGTCTAATTAATTATTTTATTATTTTAAATGATAAATCAATATAATAATTATAATTTTGATTAATACATAAATATATACGAGATATTTATATTAATTCTAAAATTAATTTGATTTTAAATATGATTTATATTCTAAAATTAGTTTGATTTTAAATATGATTTCAAGTCTTTTTAATATTTTAAATCTTTTTAATTATTGAAAATTATAATATTTGTTTATTGATAAACTTAACTGCCAATTAGTTGTTAAAGTATTTTGTTGACTAGGTTAATTATAAATCATAATTACACATTAACTTATTTAATAATTATTAATTTTTTAAATATATAAAACAAATTTTAAATAATAAATATGATCTAACTAAGCGGATAAGTATAATGGTTAATTAATTAATCATCTTAAAAATAATTAATTAATCAAATTATTATGAATTTTCAATACCTACCAACCTATTAATAATCATCAATATTTCAAAAAATTTAACTAATAAATATATAATATATTAAACATTTATGAACTTAATTGTTAATTAAATAATAATTTTTAAAATATTATGTGGACTAGATTATTTATAATTATAGATCATAATTAGTAACTAACTCATTTAATAAGTATTGATGTTTATTAATTTTTTTAAATATATAAAACAAATTTTAAATGATAAATACATTAAATTATTATGAACTTACCTGTCAATCAATTAATCATTTTTAAAGTACTATGTTGATCAGATTAATTATAAATCATAACTATTAAATATTAATATTTTTTTGAAAGATAAATACATTAAATTATTTCATTCAAAGAGTTAATTGTTAATTAACAAAGGCGTTGACTAGTAGTTCTACTAAATGGTTTTTTTTGCTCTAAACTGGTCATATAAATTTACAGGAATCACTATTATTATTGGTCATTAACTAATTATCTTTAAAATAATTAATTAATCAAATTAGTCTTAGTCTAAATGTTTTATTTTTTGGTCTTTTTCTGGTGATATTTTCTGGGAATATTTGTCAGAATTCTGTCAAAAATTGTTGTATCTACAGATTTAAGTGGTTAATTATGTGTAATCCAAATGTTCCATGGATTTTTCAACATATTAAATCTATTTCTACATTCTAAAATGCAATTTAAACAACAACAACAAAATCATAATTTAATACACATTTATGTCATAGATTCCTACTGAAAAACTAAAACTAAAACAATTAAACAAAGCCATCAAATATGAATTTTATCTAAAACTAACTTGTTAATCAAATATGAATTTTCTCTAAAACTAACTTGTTAATAAACATTAACCAGTTTTAAATGTTCACTATATCATCCATATAGTGACACATTTATTTAAAAATAAAATATAAAATTATTCCATATATATTACTCTATTTAATCAATAATCTATCCATTTTTAATTAAATAAATTATTTTATATTGAGGTTTTGGCTCTTCACCGAGTTTACTCTCTCCCAGAGCTAACGTTCCATTACTGTTTCACGCTGGACTCCATTAATATATATTGACTTACACCAAGCACGTGGTTGTGATATTGCCAGGGTGGACACATATACTATACCTATTTATCAGTTCCATGAATGATCTTATTGCTTCAGGCGGAGATCCCTTGATTCCCCGAATAAAATAAAAATACAAAGATCTTGAAGGCTGCCCGACAAACACAATCCTCCATTAAACAGAAATCTTCATCGGGCTCTACAAAAGTAATTTTCAGCATGTTCTATGTGGCTTTCTCCTCTACAAATGCGCCTCGTTTTGACTTATACCTGAATGCTTTCAGGAGCTTTTCTCATTTCTGTTAGTGTCTTTTTATACTTGGGCTCTGTGAAGGAGGCGGCGCCGCTGTCTGGGATATATATGGATACCCGTAACCCAATCTTTATGGATGGATATCTATGGATATAGCTATGACCCGCTGTTTCCATGGAGTAGGGAGTCGACCCATAAATTGTAATACCTACTGTTGTTCTAATCAAACAACTCTAATCTTTAAACCATGGTTACAGTGGGGTATTTTATCTTGATTTAAAATTTATATAATGAAATAATACTCTTAAAAAATTATGTAATGAAATGATACCCTTAAGATCTTGTTAAATTTTGAATTAGTGTTGATTGAGTTTTGTCTACTTCTCAACAACAGTGTAAGTAAGTTTAGATCATATCTAGATTAGATCAATATCAAGTTTGATTATATTTATAGGGAAGAGAATATGGAAGCAAATGCATAACCAGCTTTATTGGTGCTGGAAGGAAGGATCCACTACAGTAAATGGCAGGATGGCCAAAAGGCCCCCCACTAACTTTACCACTCTATCTATGATTTGCATAATAGTATAGATGGATAACACAATTCTTTGAAATGCTGGATTCTCAAACTGTGTTGTTCATTTGTCACCTTGAACTCTCTTTTTTGTAATCTGTTTTGGTGTTTCTATTGAGGATGGCAATATGCTATTAGCATCATTTGTAAGACTATATTAGAAAGCATTGTACATGTTTTTTTGACAACAACATATATAAATATATTGAAAAATTTTCTACTGAAAAAAAAAAGTTTAAATCATTTGTCCTCGATAATGAGTGGAGTGTTCACTTTAATCATTGAAAGTTTCAGAACTTTTTACATAGTTTAACTTCAAAAAGCTCAGACAGCAATATCTTGTTCAATTTTAAATTAGTGTCCATTGAACTTGTCCAATTCTCAACTGTGTAAGAAGTTTTGATCATTTGTCTATAGAATATTCACTTCAATCATTGAACATTTCAAAACTTCTTACATAGTTTAACTCCAGAAAATCAGACAGCAATATGATTGACTGTTAAAATCTTTAGTCTCAAATTTTAAATTAACTTATATACATCAAAATTCCTCAACTAAAAAAACTAACTTTTTATTTTTTTCAATACCATATCTCAAACAATGAGATATGAAGAAAAGTTTGATAAAATACTAAACAACTCCTTATTATACATAATATAAATTCTCTATAATTCTCAAAATGAAAAACAGTAAAGAGGACTGATAGCATTTGCTGCAAATCTTCCATACAACCCTGAGTGATGTTGCTCAGCCGTTAATTATATGGCAGTAGTCTAAACGTTCTATTTTTTTATTGTTTTCTGGTAATGTTTTCCTTTTGATTTTACCAGAAATCCTGTAATGAATGGTTGGATTTGCAGATTTGAATGACTAAATTTGTATATTTCAAATGTCTCAAAAGTTTTTCAACACGCTAAATCCATTTATACATTCAGAAAGAAAATTTAAACTATGATATGTGATATAACAGTACATAATTTACATTTAAACTCACAAATACCATTTATCAACACACAAAATTGAAATTATACTAATGAAAGAAGAAGTCGACGTGTTAAGGAATAAAGATCAGAGGTGTCATCATGGCACGGGCTTTGGCACGGGCTTCGGTATCGATGGCTGCTTTGAATTTCTGACGATTTGTTCTTTTGGGAAATTACAGGAAACCGACAGACTCTATTTGCTTCCCGATGGAATCTTGCGCAGAATCACAGGACCCAGTTACAAGTACTGACAGATATTTAAACGTGTTGATGGAAGTCCTGTCCAACTACTTCCAAAGGACGAAGGTCGGATTCACGCGTCTATATATAAACTACAAACAAAATATATGTTTGTCGTAACCAGATGAGCGATATCTGAGAATCAATCTAGTCAACAACTCCTGCCAGAAATTTCATTGGAACTAAGTACAATAGTAGTTCGCTTTGCCCAAAGCTCAAGCCATACCAGTCAGGTCGCTGAAAGCCATCAGTCCTGCTAAGGAAACTTAATTGTAAGGACGAGGATGCAGACATCAGGATTTTAAAAATATTGTGTTTTATTGTACTTCTTACATCAAAACTAGCAGATTGTCTAGCAAACATTCCATCATTCGATTAATCGCCTGACTCCATAGTCACCGCCCAATCTTTTCCGGACAAGACCCATTTCATCCTGTGCACTTATACAATCTTCTATTCAATTCTGTGACGATCTTCTATTCAATTCCGTCCTTGAATTCACCAGATCTTTTCAACTTCTCAGGTTCGAATCCAATCCTCTGTTTGGATATCGGTACAGATTTCATTCACTCTTGTAAATATAATTCTACCATAACCATGACCAATAAAGTCAAGGATTCGCATTAACTAATAAAGTCCAGACTCCATACTACACCCCTCATCTCCTCATATCCCATGCCGACTTAGACAGGAAAAGAAAGTGTTCTCTGTGAAAGGCATTTCATTAAACCCACCTGCCATTTCAGACCATACACTGAGTCACTTATTTTTATATCATGAGTTCTTATCAACTTTACTTTCCATTTTCTGCACTATAAATGATGGAGAGGTCAGAGTTTCCAAGTAGGACTCGTCCACTTAAACTTTGAGTATTTTGTTGCACATAAAGAAGAAGTTAGGAACACTCTGATATCCATATGAAAATGAATTTTAGGTTTTGGTATGTAGAGAGATGGACTATACCAACCTTTTTAAACTAATTTTTTTATATAGAAATGTGATGGTAGAAGTGAGAGGGATGGACTATACCAACCCTTTTAAACTAATTTTTTTATATAAATGTGGTGTTAATTTATATAAATGTGGTGTTAGTAGTGAGAGTATTATAATATAGAATTTTAATTATATTTTTAATGATTTTGTTTGATTTAAAATTTGGTAAAATTTATAAATTATAATAACATTTTACTATAGTGGTGCATGTGCCTAGTGAATTGAATTGTGCATGTGCCTTTGCATTTAATTAGGAAGGTTTCCAAATTCCAAAATTGTCTAGCCTAATTTGATCATGTCGCCCACCTCCTTATTTACAATTAATGGGAACATGCCACCTCCTTATTTACAATTAATGGGAACATGCCACCCTCTTATTTACAATTAATGAGAAAAGGGAAGTTTGTCCAGAGATGTCCATATTTGAAATAGGTGGAGTGTGGCGGTGAACATGTTAGTGTGTCATTTAAGATTAATGGAAAATGAGGAACAACTTGTTATTTAAGGGCAATAGGAAAACGGTAACTTGTCTATGTGTGATATTTTTTTGATTAAATTTGTGGTAAAAAAAACATTTTATTGCAGTGGTGCATGTGCCTAGTGAATTGAATAGTGCCTATGCTTTTGCACTTAATTAGGAAGGTTTCCAAATTCCAAAATTGTGGAGCCTATCACTCCAAAGGTTGGCAGAAAGATATTCAAATTCTTAAAAAGATATTGAGATTCTAAGTGAACATGCCACCCCCTTATTTACAATTAATGGGAACATGCCACCCCCTTATTTACAATTAATGGGAACATGCAACCCCCTTATTTACAATTAATGAGAACATGCCACCCCCTTATTTACAATTAATGACAAAAGGGAAGTTTGTCGACCCTTGAGATGAACATGCCCATCAATCCATAGGTTGGTGGAGAGATGTCCAAATTTGAAATAGGTGGGAAGTTTGTCAAGTATGAGCATGAACATGCAGCCAATCACTCCTTGTGGAGAGATGTCCAAATTTGAAATAGGTGGAATGTGGCAGTGAACATGTTAGCGTGTCATTTAAGGTTAATGGAAAATGAGGAACAACTTGTTATTTAAGGCATTTGCACTTAATTAGGAAGGTTTCCAAATTCCAAAATTGTCGAGCCTAAGGTGTGCCACCCCTTTATTTACAATTAATGGGAGCATGCCACCCCCTTATTTACAATTAATGAGAAAAGGGAAGTTTGTCGAGCGTTAGGGTGAACATGTTGCCCATCAATCCATAGGTTGGTGGAGAGATGTCCAAATTTGAAATAGGCGGGAAGTTTGTCAAGTCTGAGCATGAACATGGGGCCAATCACTCCATAGGTTTGTGGAGAGATGTCCAAATTTGAAATAAGTGGAGTGCGGCAGTGAACAAGTTAATTTGTTATTTAAGGTTAATGATAAATATACCAAGTAAAGGTGGTATAAACATGTCAACTAATTATTATGATCAATACGAAAAAAAAAAAAAAGTGGTATAAACATGTCAACTAATTATTATTATCAATAATGAAAAAAAAAAAACTTATTATTTAAAATTAATAAGAAAAAAAATTATAAAAATAACATGTTCAGTTTATTATTTATAATAAATAAAAAATAAAAAAAAATATCCAATTTTAAAATTTAACATGAAACACATCACTTTATAAATAAACATAAAGATATTCAAATTCCAAAATTATACAAAGAGTAAACATGCCACATTGCTTTTCCTATTTTAAATTGACAAAACCTAACATACTACCTTATTATTTATTATTTATAATGTGGAAATATAATTATTTTGCCATATATATATAATAAAAATTAATATAATAATATAAATATATTTATTATTTATAATGTGAAAATATAATTATTCTGCCATATATATAATAAAAATTAATATAATAATATATTATACTTATTTGTAAAAAATAAAATCCTAAAATCCAATTTATTTCTATAAATAAATTATAAATCCACTATAATGAATTTATATATATGTAAAACTGATAAAAGTAAAGTCAATGATTACGAGTGAGTGGGAAAAGGGGATGAAGGAGAAAATCAAGCGATCCCATTTTTTAAGGGCACCCAATGAATACATAATCCTATAAGCCCGATGCTGAGATAGGGTTTGCGGCCGCCAATATCTTCTTGGGCATTGTGCAAACAAATTAAGACAGACCACCCTCCCATGCACGGTGTACGTTCACAATGTTCAAGTCGAAGACAAGGACAAATGAGACGCAAAAGCCCTAGCTAGGTGCTAGAGTCCAACGGTAGCGAGAACCCATATATATCAGGCGGCAGTTCTTTTTATTTTGTCATTGTTACACCCCTGCCCTCCCTTCTGTGAATCATCTTCCTAGATATTAGCAGTTAGGCCTTGCCCCAGGAGCTACTGGCGTCATTGTAAAAGCTGGGAAGAAGCCTTAAAGAGCTGTCTAGAATTGACCTTGTGTAAGGTGCTGTTGTTACTGTCTTGCGTCTATCTTATCAGCAGGCGTGAGAACAGTCATTGAGTGTTTCTGTAAGTACTGACTTGAAAGAACTTTGAAGTTTGTTAAGTTCAAATGTCAAGATAGGCCTCAGCATTTGAGGGGGATCTGAAATCAAGTAAGTAAGAAATCCAGATGCCCACTGCGCTTTGAATCACTTCCTTCTGCATGTGCATGTATTTTCTAATATGATTATATCAATCTGTTTTTATTGCATAGTGAAGTATAGCATCAGATTTTGATGCTTTTATTTGCATTTTGTACCTGTGAAAGAAGCACTTCTGTATGTATTGATTCTCTGATGCCCATATAGAGTGGAATATCGGCTTTATCCATCTTGACCTGCATTTTCTATGGATGCCCAATTGCTGATTATGGATGTCTTGAACTATATGCACATTTTTTCCTTCTAAGCAAAGGAGGTGCTTGTGTTTGTGCTTGTACTGAATATATCACAATATCACTGGGCACTCATTTTGGTATTCTGTGAAAGCTTTTATTTGAATTTCTCTTGTACTGATATCAGACACTATGGTCACATCTGCAGCACACCCACTTTGAGGATATACATCGTGAGGTATATACATATATTTGGTTACTCCTGATCTGCGATCAGCGCAGAACTTTGTGGACCCAGTTCTCTCTATTCGAAGTCCTAAACACAATGAAGTCCCAGCAGCAGTCAGAGTTGCAGAAGAATGTAAGTCTGAGCCCTAGCAAGCTCTCAGAGAAGCAGTTCAAGCGGGGGAAGGAGGCTGGTAGATACAGAGGTGTCCGCAGGCGTCCATGGGGTCGTTTTGCTGCCGAAATTCGTGACCCAAAAACCAAAGAGCGTCGGTGGCTTGGAACCTTCGACACCGCAGAGGAAGCAGCATATGCTTATGATTTCGCTGCAAGATCCATGAGGGGGATCAAGGCGAGGACCAACTTCATATACCTCAATTCAGAGCACTGTGTCCTATCAACACCTTCTCCTGCAGCTCTTACTGGTACTACGTTTCCCACTAATATCAAAGACCCATTTTCACACAAGCCTCAAAAGCTGCAAGACTCGTGGCCTGATTGCCTGTGGCGAGATTCCAGTTTGTCAAGTCTGAGCAATGAACCCAAGCAGCAGCAGCAGAAACAACAGTTCAGTTTAAATGGTGGTTACAACATGCTGGGAAACATTGTTATGAACAGTTGCTTGAGGCCTTCAAATAATGAGATTGAGAACAATACTAACCAGTCGCATGCAGGAGCTGGTTCCAGCAGCGTGGTTCCCGTCTCTCTTCCTAGAGATCGTCATAGTACTAATGCCAACCCTTGGCAGAACTTGCCCCGAGCTGATCCTATTCTACTCTCCTCATCGAAAAACACCATTGATCAAACCCATCATTCCACCATTCCATCCTCTGTCTCTTTATCAACCACTTGTTCCTCAGTTACAAAAACCTCTGATCATCAACCTGCCAGCTTCAACAACAATATAACCATCCCAGCTACTGCAATGCCACTGCCAAACCCTGTTGAAAGTGTTTATTTTCTTCCATGCTTAGAAGAGCCTACTTCTGAGGTTTGCAGTCCGGTGTCACCATATAGTTATTCATTGAGGTCTAATGTGGAACACCAATTCCAAAACCTTGCAGATAGCAATGGCTATTCAGATTCAGGCTTGTTGGACCAGATAATTAGTGGGTATCTTCCGATGTCTGTCTCAACCAGCCCTGCATCCAGTGCTTGTAGTCCCAAGGACATCAACAATAACAACACCTTGGATCATGGTGTTTGTGTTCCACGAGAGAATTATTCTACCATCACTCCTACCTGTACTGGCTTCGACACAACTGATCCTACCATGGCAGATCTGGAAAAGTACATTGACATGAACAATCTTGGTTTATACTGCAGTCTAGGAGAACAACAGCAGCCACAAGATCAACCACAGCAGCAGCCACAGCAGCAGCAGCAGCAGCAACAAGTGGCAAACAATTTTAACAGCACCCACTTATTGGCTTCATATCCATACACTGATTATTTGTTCAACATGCCATCTATTTCAGATGCTATGGAGGAATTCCTACGTCAGACTCCAGAATTGTTCTTCGGTTCACAGCAGTATGGCAATGCTTATTACAATTGATGCTCCCTTTGTATCTGCTTTTCATTTCTATTTTCAGACCTGAAGCCTGTTTTTGGACATGGGGGAATCTACAAGTTATGGATTGCAGTGTTAATTCATTCATGTTGGGTTTTGTTGCACCGGGATATTATTGTTCCGGCTGCTCATATACCAGAAAGAATTGTCTACTGTACCAACCTGTTTTTTTTCAGTTTCCTCCAAATGTACAGGTTTTAAGCTCTAAGCTAATCATTATATTACTTATAAGTGTATGAAATCTTTGCTCCTTTACGAAATATTTTATACTTTTAATGTAAATCCATTTAACTATTTGTATGGAAAAAACGAATCAAATGATATAGCAAATGTTACAGATCTGGATCTGCATGCACTTGTTTGTTCTTGTCAAGACAAATCTAAATACTTTTGTTCAACTTAAGTTTTCTGATGATCATGAGAAATATGACAGATTTCCACCTCATATTCATTCAGCAATTCAATATTAAAACGTTAAGATGTGTCTGAGGAATTGTCTTTTCACGATTAACCTAGGAGTGTTTGTTTCATCTGAACTTATTGAAAATTTATACTTCAATTTACCAGTACAAAGGCAGCATTGTTTGGGAGATCAATTTGCACCGAAAAAAGAAAACTATTTTTGTTGTAGGTCTCACCAGCAATATCATACACAGGAGATTGCGAGTACCGTGTCCATCATTTCAATCAAAATTGGTAATATATGTTTGAAAATATTTGAATCTCCCAGGAGATTGTGTGTACCCGAATGTACATCATTTCAATCAAATTGATATATTTGTAGATTCAGAACGTAAGGTTGTGTATAGTTATGTGTAGCTAAGAAATACAATCTTTCCTCTCTTTCCCATCAATTTCGTTACGTGACATTCAAGTTGTTCATTTTATGTACCTTAGAAGAATGAAGGGTGTTGTGAACTCCTCACTCTAACGTCCCTCACTGGGCCTTTTTGTACGCCAAACATTGGCTTGTGTTTCAATTTATTTTCCTTTCATATGGATTCATGCATGCAGCTTAGCTTTAGTGAAATCAAAAACATTCTCCATTTTGAGAATCAGAATTAATCCAGATAGCACATAAGCCACTACTCTGCACCGCCAAACCTCCCTTCTCAAGAGATTGTTCAATCCAGCAACCATATGGTGCATTGACGGTTATGGAGACTGAAATTAAGAGCAGGTATTTTGAAATTCTACATAGGTAGGACAGACCAGGTATTTTGATTTGAAATGAGTCTAAACATTTTAACTTTTGGCTGTTTTTTGGTCACTTATTTTATTTGATTTTGTTTAAAATTCGGTGATGAATGGTTGTATCTGCAGATTTGAATGGCTAAGTTTGTATAATCGGAGTGTTTTATGGTTTTTCAGCAAGCTGAATCTATTTATGCATTCAGACATACAATTTAAACAATAAAAAATAGATAAAAAATTTGTCCAAATTTACATAACTAACCTAATTCCGACCAAAAAAAACCCAAAATTAAAATGTTTAGCCAACTCCTTTTAAATTCTACATAGGCAGGACAGACTATTTGGTTAGCAGGTGTAATTATCAGGATTTTTTATATTGGCTGAACAGAAAATACATCAAGACTTTTGCTAGTCGGTATGAAATATTACAGTCATTAAATGATCTGATTGGTCCCCAGGCATTAACGGAGTTGGAAAAAATTGGGTGATTGGTCCCCAGGCATTAACGGAGTTGGAAAAAATTGGGTGATGGATGGAAATAAGTTAGATGGAACCGAGTTCATTAAATGATGTAGTGGTTCATTAAATGATGTAGTGGTTAGTTGATCTGTAATAATGAAACATGGAAAATTGAGTGATGCTGATATGTAATAATGAATGCTGGAAAATAGAGTCATGGAAGAAATAAATTGAAAGACTTTCATTTGGTGTAAATTGATATAATTTTGATTTAAAATTTTACAAATCAATTTGGGATAAATGAGAAATTATTAACTAATAAATGAGAAATTATTAATTATTTGAAAAAAGTTAATTAAAAAATTATTTTATAATATCATTTATATTTAAGAAACATAATTATTAAAATGTAAATATTAAAATTCATATATTACCATTTCAAAGTTTTTATGTAATTAAATATAATTGCAAGTAAAGGAGCAGTGATAAAAGAGAAAATTGTGTGATGAAAGAAAATAAGTGGGATGTGTTAGAATTGCAAATACGGAAAATACAATTCACATATGTTAATCAACAATTACACAGATTAAAAACACAGAGATTTCACCTAGTTCATCCAAACGTTGGGCTACGTCCACCAAGCAAAGATATCGGTTGTCTTATTATTCAGATCATGGGGATTACAACAGCTTCACTCATACATCTCTCACTCTCATATGCCTTTAGAGGCTTACATGAATTTATATACATTTACACAAGAAACTGATTATTAAATGCACTCCTATCCATATTCTAACTTGGTCTATTTAGTTGCAACCAATGCAGAATAATAGGATCCAAATCCATCCTTGGAGGAATTCATTGTCACCAAATTCTAACAATCTCCACCTTAACAACAATTAACATGATACCTTGCTCCTTCCTTTTGTTCATCACCTTTTTTGCAAGCCAAAAGAAGCCAAGCACCATCGTAGCTTCTCTAAAAGTACTGGTTTTGTGAACATGTCTGCACAGTTCTCTTTTGTATGAACATTTTCAAGAGAGACTCCACGTTCATCAACGACCTATCTTACAAAATGGTACTTAATAGGAATATGTTTTGTTTTACTGTGGTAGGTTAAATTCTTAGCCAAGTGAATAGCGCTTTGACTATCAGAAAGTAGCTTTACTTTGTCCTACATCCTTCCAAACTCACCAAACAAACCTTTTAACCAAACCGCCTCTTTGCAAGCATGTGAAGCAGCTCTGTATTATGCTTCTGCAGTGGATAAAGCAACAATGTTCTGCAGCTTTGACATCCAACTAATAGCTCCACCTGCAAGAGTAAAGACATATCCTGAAGTCGACCTTCTCTTGTCCAAATCACCTGCAAAATCAAAATAAACATATCCACAGACCAACTCACGACCATCGTTATAGGTGATACAGTAATCACTTGTGCCCCTCAGATACTAAAGCACCCATTTCACTGTTGCCCAGTGCTCTTTACCTAGATTTGCCATATATCTACTGACAACCCCAACTGCATGTGAAATGTCTGGTCTTGTACTAACCATCACATACATTAAACTTCCTATTGCATTAGCATACGGTATTCGAGACATATATTCATTTTCTTCTTTTGTACTATGACATAAACTTGAAGAAAGCTTAAAATAGGAAGCCAAAGGGACTGAAATTGGTTTCACATCGTTCATACCAAACCTCAAAAGTATCTTCTCAACATACTTTTGTTGTGACAACCAAAGCTTACCATTCCTCGTGTCTCTGAATATCTTCATGCCCAAAATTTGCCTTGTTGCTCCTAAATCTTTCATATCGAACGTCCTAGCCATATGAGCCTTAAACCTATTAATCTCAGTTATGCTTTTGCTTGCTATAAGCATATCGTCAACATACAATACTAAGATAATGAATATGCCATTATTCAATTTCTTAAAGTAGACACAATGATGATACTCACTCCTTATATAATTCTAGCTCACCATGAAAGTATCAAATTTCTTGTACCATTGTCTGGGCGACTGCCTCAGACCATATAATGATTTCTAGAGCCTGCAAACAAATTTCTTGTTGCGATTATGAACGAACCCTTCAGGTTGTTCCATGTAAATTTCTTCATCCAAATCTCCATGTAAGAAGGCAGTTTTTACATCTAGCTGCTCCAACTCCAAATCAAGTAATGCAACTAATGCTAACACAATTCGAATTGAAACAGACTTAACAACTGGTGAAAAAATCTCAAAAAGTCAACACCTTCTTTCTGAGAATATCCTTTCGCAATCAGCCTTGCTTTGTACCTTTCCACTTTACATAAACACCCTTCTTTAGCTTGTAGACCCACTTGCAACCTACAGTTTTTATGTCTATTGGAAGTTCTACCAGGTCCCATGTGGCATTCCTCTCTAATGCCTTCATTTCATCCTTCATTACTTCTTTCCATTTATCACTGTTAGAACCCTTCACAACTTCTTGATAGCACGAAGGTTCATCGTCATTAGTACTTAAAGAAACTGACGAAACAAAGTCATCATACCTTCTTGGAGGAACTCTGACCCGTGTAGACCTCCTTAGGGAAGTTTGTGGCTCATCCACATTCTGCTGATTGTTATCATCAACCATGTCTTCCTCTACAGGAAACTCTTCATGAACATCTTCATAAACTTGTTCATGTTCACTTTCATCTGTATTTGAACTGGTTTGAAAATGAATTTGTTGATACTTAGGTATTTCTTCCTATTTCATTTGAACATCTACATCTGATTTGATGAGAGATGATTCATCAAATATTACATCATTTTTAATGGTGATCTTGTGGGTAGTATGATCCCACAACTTGTACCCCTTAATACTATCACCATATCCAACAAAGATAAGCCTTTTTTTATTTTGGATCTAATTTAGAACATTGATGTTTCAGAATTAGAGCATAGGCATCACAACCAAAAACTTTAAGATTAAAATAATTACAAAGGCGGCCTTTCCATACCTCTTCAGGAATCTTGCACTCTATTGATGGTGATGGTGATCAATTCACTAGATAATAAGCTGTAGTTATTGCTTCTGCCCACAGTTCCTGTTGCAAGTTGGTGTTACTTGGCATTCTCCTCGCTCTCTCTAGAAAAGTTATGTTCATGCGTTCAACAACTCCGTTTTTCTGAGGAGTATAGGCAGTGGTTTTATGCCTATCAATCCCAAACTCCTTACAATAGTTCTCAAATTCAATTGACGTAAATTCACCACCATTATCAGTTCTTAAACATTTAATGGACCTACCAGTGCTCTTTTTTACCAAAGCTCTAAATTGCTTGAAAACAATAAATACATCATCCTTTCTTTTCAACATATAGATCTGGACCTTCCTAGAGAAACCATCTATAAAAGTTACAAAATATGATGATCATCCATACGAAATAGTAGGGGATGGTCCCCAAACATCAGAGTGGATATAGTCAAGGATTCCCTCACTAGTGTCTTCCAGTTTTAAATTTCTTCTTATTCTGTTTTCCATAAATACAGTGCTTGCATAAATCTAACTTTAAAGACTTTAGACTAGGAAGTAACTTGCGATCAGATAATACCTTCAATCCTTGTTTGCTCATATGGCCCAACCATTGATGTCATAGTCGAACAAAATCATTATCGTTCTCAGATACCGTTGTTGCATGATCTGACTCAATTCTTCCTTCTAACAGAAACAGGTTACCAACCTTCTTCACTTTCATAACCAGTAGGATTCCTTTGTAGACCTTCATAACTCCACCTTGAACAATACTCTTATATCCTCCAATGTCTAAGACTCCCAAAAAAATTAGGTTCTTCATAAGCTCAAGTACATGTCTCACATCAGTTAGTATTTTAATAGTTGCATCAAACATCTTAATTCGAATGCTACCAATTCCCACAACTTTACACGAGATATCATTTCCCATGTAAATTATTCCATCATCTATAGACTGGTAAGTAACAAACCAGTGTCTATGAAGACACATGTTATTTGAAGCACTGGAATCTAATAACCATTGTTCGTCATGACGTGAACCAATACTAATTGATAAAACTTCATTAGTCATACCTGAACTTGTTGTTGAACCTGTTTCAGTTGTGTTCACTTCCTTCATTTATTTTGGAGAGTCATTTTTTGAGGCCTGTTGTCTCTTCCAACAATCCTTCTTCAGGTGTCCAGATTTGCCACAAAATCAGCACTTAAGCTTGCTCTTCTTTCCCTTTGACCTTGACTGAGAGAAATCCCTCTGAACATGTTCTCTTTCCTTAGGTCTTCCTCTGACCACCATCGCCTCAGATGTAGAGGTTTAAAAATTGGATTTCTTCCTTGTTTCCTCAGACAGTAAAGCTCCAACAATAACATCAAACGCAATATTTTTTGTTGTGTTGAAACTAATAGAGGTAACAAAGTGATCCCATGACGCGGGCAAAGAACACAATAATGTAATTGCTTTGTCTTCAGAATCGAATTTCACTCCCATGCTAGTCAGTTGGACTAAAAGAGTATTAAAAGTATTTAAATGATCAACTATTTTCGTACCTTCCTTCATGCGCAAATTGTACAATTTCATTTTCAGGAAGATCATGTTCGTCAAGGATTTCATCATATACAAGCTTTCCAGCTTCGTCCACAAACCGGCTGATGTCTTCTCCGCAACAATGTTGAACAGAACACCATTGGCCAAACACAGACGTATGGCACTCAGTGCTCTCACATTGATCTCATCCCAGTCTTCATCTGTTATGGTCGCGGGTTGTTTTTCTTTTCCCAAAAGCGCCTTCACCATGCCTTGTTGCACGAGCAAATTGTGCATCTTAACCTTCAAGATCTTGAAATTGTTCTTGCCATTGAACTTCTCGATTTCAAATTTAGCACTCTGAGTTTTCACCATTAACAAAAGAAAAAATTCCAAAACCACTACTTATAATAACTAATCCCTTTAAAATGTGGAGAAATAATGGTACAAACTCCAAAAGGTTTAATAAAAGATTTAATAAAAAACCTTTTTACTTCATACCTTTACTTTTTAATTCATACTTTTACTCCGTTAAAAAAAAAACCTTTTTACTTCATACCTGTACTACATAAAAAAACACCTTTTTACTTCATACCTTTACTTTTTCAAAAAACATGTGAATGTTTTATTTGAAGGGAGATCGATGCTCCTTGGAGTGTTGAAAGGGAGCACTAGTGTAAGATCAACGCTCCTTCACTATGGATGGGGAGCGTTGGTGTTCTGTGGTGTAGAAACCGAGTGTGCGTGTTTTACGAAAATTGAAATTTCACAAGTGTGAGAGTATTGACAGGCCTCTAACACTGCTTAGGGAGTGTCGATGAATTTCTACTCAATTCCCATCTGCGGCACCTATTCAATTCACCTTCGCTCTGATACCAATTGTTAGAATTGCAAATGCGGAAAACACAATATCACACAGATTAAAAACACAGATATTTCACGTGGTTCACCCAAACGTTGGGCTACATCCACCAAGCAGAGGTATTGGTTGTCTTATTATTCAGATCATGGAGATTACAGCAGCTTCACTCATACATCTCTCACTCTCATATGCCTCTACGGGCTTACATGAATTTATATACATTTACACAAGAAATTGATTATTAAATGCACTCCTATCCATATTTTAACTTGGTGTATTTAGTTGCAACCAACGCAAAATAATAAGATCCAAATCCATCCTTGGAGGAATTCGTTGTCACCAAATTCCAACAGAATTGAAAGATATATTAAATAGAGTGTTTGATTTAAGTTAATCAGTATTAAGTATTAAGTATTAATAAAATAAAATAAATATAATAATGGATGAAAATGAATTGAATGAAATTAGTGTAAAAATACAATTTGTTATTAAATAAGTTGATATATATATATAATTAAGGGTGAAGGAGAGGTTATTAAATAAGTTGGTTGTTGCAAATTGATAAGTATTAATAAAATAAAGAAAGTGGAGTGATAAACACAAGAAAAAAAAAATGGAGTAATCATCCCTACCTTTGTATGAATCACCTTTGTATGAATCTGTGATCCAAAAAGTTCTAGAAATCCTAATTATTGATTTGGAATTGGACAACCTAAAAAATTGGAGTTGTTGATCTAGAATTTTAATCTATTTTTTAAGCATTGAAGTTTGTTTATAATGGAGCAAAATTCTTTTTAATAAAATTTCAACATACATGGAATTTGGATTATGCATGGAAGTTGGATCGATAAAACTCTAACCATATTAAAAAAAATTATCAAATTCAACTTAAATCTATACTTAAAAATATATATATAATTATCTCAAAGTAACCTACCTAAGTTCCTAGAGTTCATAATACTATGTCAAATCGTGAAGTTTCGGTTCGAGATGAATGTCAAATCTTGAAGTTTCAATATTGCAGGTTGAGGTACACTTTATCATAATGATATGTGATAAGTACACGTTTTGGTAGATTCAATTTACTTTTGAATGTAGCTCTCTTTGATGCGAAAGTGCAAAAACCAAGAGGTAGAAACAAGAGATACAGTAAATGCAAATGATTACAAACTATATTTTACAATTTTTAGTTTCAATTCCCTAGTAAGGGAAGATAAGAATAAATCCAGATTCTCTTCCTAAGGGAAGATTAAGAATAAATCAAGATTCTATTTTTTTAAATTGATGTGTATCAGTGTTGTGTGTAGCTTTCTAATTATCATAAACACTTAAGATTTTTATTTTTTTTCAATTTAAGTATTTTTTAAATTGTTGTGTATCATTGTTGTGTCTCTTTATTAAAGTGGAATTGAGCAAATCAGATTGTTTTTTTTTAATAGATAAGGAATAAGTTTATGATTAACAAATTTATGATATAGTAATTTTTAACGAATTCATAATATAACAATTTTATAGGGAATGTAGAGGTGATTATACATTGATATCTAATATGTCAATATCTAATTCAATATTGATCAAATAATTTAGTATAAGAGTTTTGTATATTAAGTATTTTTTTAAATTGGTGTGTATCATTGTTGTGTCTCTCTATTATAGTAGAATTGAGCAAATCAGATTGTTTTTTTTAATAAATAAAGAATACGTTTATGATTAACAAATTTATGATATAGTAATTTTTAACGAATTCATAATATAACAATTTTATAGGGAATGTAGAGGTGATTATACATTGATATCTAATATGTCAATATCTAATTCAATATTGATCAAATAATTTAGTACAAGAGTTTTGTATATTAATCATAGTAAAATATAACATTTTTCTAGGGAATGTAGAGATGATCATACATTTATATCTAATATGTTAATATCTAACTCAATATTGATCAAGTAATTTAGTATAAGAGTTTTGTATATTAAATTTAGTATAAGAGTTTTATATATTAATATAAGATTTAGGTCATTTTGGTATCAAACTTATCAGTGATTGGAGACTTAATATCATAAATTGATTGTAATTTTTGACATGATTAATGAGTTGGTCAATATCATATATTAATCAAGATCCAAAAATACCATTGTAAACTTCATAATTTTTTCACATTAATGTTAATTGTAAAGTAAATGTCCATATTAATTATGAATATTGTGAAAATTTGAAAGAAAAATAATGCCATTAGTTTTGACATATTTTTTTATAAACATTCAACACAACTATTATGTATCCCAGAGAAAAAAACATTTTTCATATCTATCTACATAACAAAAATTTTAAGTTCATCATGAAATAGTCAAAGAGACATGAAACATGATAAGTTAACCTTAATTCTAATTGTAGTGGAACATCTAATTAGAAATCAAAAATTTCAACATCAAATTAATTGTAGTGGAACATCAAACTAGCAAACAAAAATTTCAACATCAAACATAAAATTAGATGGTAACCACAAGGACTTGATAGCTTGAATTAACCTCTAACATCCAAAATCCAACACATCTTCATATTTGAAGCTTGATGAGAAAGTGAAGCATCAACATCACAAAAATACAAGGAAACTACCACATATCTTAATGTTATTGATTATTCCTTATATAAATATGAATGCATAACAATAATCAATCTGTTATCTTTTCCCTCTCTAAGCAAGTGATTGACAACTTTTGTACAAATACAAATGTACAATGTGGATTAGGCATCTTGTGTTCATAATTAGATATATTTTGTAGTTCTTTTCCATTTCTTGTATTCTAGACTCCATTTTCAGCAAGTGAATCTGGAACCTTAAGATTTTATTCTCTATCTATGTTTGAATATTATTTTCTAACAATCTAAATATGTTATCAAGCATTGTCTCTAATTCTCTTTGAAGTTTGCTTCTCTCTCTACTCTCCTTTTCTCTAAAGACTATATGTTCATAAATACTAGCTGGGGTGACTTTGTTAGGCCTTCTTTTGACAAGTTGAAGTTTTGGAATATGTGAAGTGCTTAGTACTAAAAAGAAAAGAAGAGAAGAGAAGGAAGTTATGCACCTGATTTATCAATAGTAGGAAACCACCTTTCAAATTTTAAACCTCCTCTTTATTCGGTTCAAACTCAAATTTTAAGCCTCCTTTATGTTACGTTCAAATTCACCACGAGAATAAATATAAACCCGCTCATCACCATAGATATAAGCCTCTCTGACCTCCTCTTTGTTTTGTTCAAACTATAACTATAAACCCACTCATCACCATAGGTATAAGTCTCTCTATATAAATATCCTTTCAAATTTAAGGTAGATATAAACCTCGGTTCAAATTTACCAAAACCCTTTACAACCCAGCAAAATAAAAATCCTTCGCCATTCAAATTAACCACACATATAAAGCTTCATTAAATAACTAATTTATATAATATTAATATATAATTAAAAATAATATTATATTATACAATAACAATAACTAAAAATACCAAATATATTGTATTGTATAACTATGAATATAACTAACTTATCTATCTTAAAACTAATTAATATATATTATATAAAACAACAAATATAATAATATATATAATATAATAACAAATATAAAATTCTAATAATAATCATGTGATTGCAAATATAATATTGTTATATAACTAACTTAAATATAATCAAAAATATAATAATATTATATAACTAACTCTATATATATAAACTAACTAATATAATTATATCATTTATTGTGTATACAAAAGATTATAAATTTTTTATTATTATTTTTAACTTTTATATCATAATAATAAAATAAATAATCTAAGTTTAAAGTTATGGTCAAGATAGAAACTAAATTGATGTATAAGATTTTCTTATTTGTGAGACAAAAAAACAGATTTGATTACTAAAATCTATCCCCTCAATTTACTATTATTAATTAAACAATACAAATTAACTTTTACTAAATAATATATCTAATTCACTAATATATATATATATATATATATATATATAATTAATGTGACATAATATATGTTTTAATTATTTTCATAAAAAAAATATTTTAAACTTCTAATTTACTCTAATTTAAAAACACAAATACTCTAACAAAATCACTAACATTTAAATATGCAACTCTACATATATCATGATAAATATACAATAGCAAGAAATCAACAATTTATCTGAAAAATATACACTAAAATTCAAAAAGGGGTAATAACAAGAGATCAACAATTTATCTAGAAAATATACACTAAAATTCAAAAAATGGGTATGAGAGGAATTTCTAGCTTTAAAAAAAATTATAGTTTCAAACGAAAACATATGTTATAATTAAAAGGAAAATTATACAAATATTGAAAGTAGAGTTTGTGAAATTGTAAATATTGTAAAAAACTAATTATGTTGAGAGAATTAGCAAAAGAAAATTGAGTTAATGAAATGAAGTTAAAAATTAATATGTATATTAAGTTTAAGTTAAAAATGAGAATTGTGTTTGTGATTGTGGTGATCTATTATTTAAACAAGATTAAAGATTATTTAAACAAGATTAAAGATTGTGATATAATTACTTTAAATTTATATTAAATTAGATTTATTTATTGAGAGGGATCTATTTTTTTAAGGTGTAATTTTTTTTATTATTTTCCTTTATTTGAGTGAACTTTAATTTTTTTAATATAGCTTTATCTAACATAACACAACCCTAAGTCTCAATATCTACCCATATTAAACTCTAAAATACTGCTTTAAAAAGTGTTAAAACAAAAAATTGTTTTATAATTTTAAGAAAGAAAAGAATAACAAATTTATTTTAATTGCATTTAAAAACATTAAAAGAGATTAAAATTTTAGATGAAACTAAAATTAAGTGTTACAAATATAATCTTTTATTAATAAAAGTTATAATAAAAAATTAATCCAATAGGTTGAAGGTTGATTAAAATTTTTATGTAAATTAGAATCTATTAAGGATTAATAATAGGTTGGAGGTTGATTAAAAATTTTATATAAATTAGAATCTATTAAGGATTAATATTTAGGATGAATATTTTTAGATAGTGTGATTATTATAAAGTAAAAAATATCAAGGATTAATATTTAAGATGAATATTTTAAAATAATGTGATTATTATAAAATTAAAAATATCTTAAATAAATTAAAAAATAATCATTAACAAGCAAATCTAAATAAGGTAGTTGATCAACAATGTATCAATTGTATTAACCCATCCTAAGGATTATTCTTAAATTTGACAATGTTATTTATCTCCATCCAAAAACCTAAAAACAACACACAAAACATAAATTGACAAAAGGTGATTTTAATATTTCTCAAAAAAATCATCTTTCTTCTTTAAAAAAACTTATATTTAACTTATATCTAATATTTTAAATAGAAATTTTAATATACATCAATAATGCTAAAAGTGATCATGTATCTCCTTCAAAACTAACAAAGTTAGAAGCATGTGACTATTTCCATAAGCTCTTGACTTAAAAATGCTAGGCTTAAACATATAACTAGAAACTGACAAAACCTTGAAAAATAGATTACATTGCTACAACACTCATGAGACTTGATTCTCAATGAATAGATGGCATCATAAAATGTGCTATTTTTTTAAGAGCATTCATTTGTAATTTTATTATTTTTTTTAAGAGCATTCATTCGTAATTTTATTATGTTTCATAGAGTTATGTGCTTCCTTATTAAATTCTCTATAAACATGATTAAAGGAAACATTTAGAATGTGTTTCTTACTTCAAAGACTCTTTCCATGATTGGATATCACATCATAATTTATGTCTTATACCTCCATTTTTTCCATTTTATGATGATTTGGGAGTTTCCCCGACACCTGTAGACTAGAAATTCTTCTATCTATCACAATTTTAATGAGTATCCACATTGCATAAAATTCTACCTTGTTGTTTGACCCCAACCCTATTGCATATTTAAAAGTAATAAAGTGTTTTTCCTTCAAGTAGAGAACGCCACCTTTACCACGTGTTCTTGTATATCCTTGGCAAGCACCATCAAAGAACCCCATACCACAATTTTATCAATTTGTTGTTCCAACAAAGTTCTCGGCGTATTTATTGTTGTCGGTTTTCATATTCCTCCATAAGCATATCTTACTTGGTGAAAAACTTGTATAGGTAGGATTTCCTTATAATAAAATATCATATCATTTCTTGCAATCCAAATAGCCAACTCACAATACAAGGTAATGTCTTGTGTTCCATCATTGATCTATCTTTGTATCATCCCTCGTAGCATGCTAAAATTGACTCAACTTCCCACTTCCCTTCACCTTCACTCAAATTCAATGCCTCCACCAATAATTCTCTTGCAAACTATGATCTAGCAAGTGTTCTATATTTTTATCTTTGATCTTGCACACTATACATCTAGCTATCCCATACCATGATCACTTTTGGCAATTATCCCAAGTAAGAATTTTATCAATTAAACCCAACCAAATGAAAATCCTCATTTTTAGTGTGCGTCTTCCATATGGACTTCCTCCACCATTTCCTATTGTTTTCTGCTTCCTCTTCCACCTTTACCTTATATCCTAGCTTTGTTCTATAGTTGGTAGTTACTTTATTCTTAGACCATATAAGTTTGGCATTCTCATCCTTTATTATAATTGCATCGTGTTTTAGAATGAGAGAGAATTGTTTCCATTATTTTGTTGAGTCCCTTAGAAATCCATTTGTGAGGTATATTTCCACCCTTGGTTCCATATAGTGTTGGAATTTGGATTAGCTACATCTGATAAGTGATATGTTCCCATATTGTAAAGGTCAGTTTTTCAAGGATATGATAGTCTAAAATTACCTAAGTTTCCCATCCATGGATCTTTCACAATCCATACCATATTGTCTTCCCCAATTTTCCAAGCCATCCATTTTCCCACCAATGGAAAGGCTCTCACCATTTCCTTCTATATAAGTGATGCTTCAATGTAGCTTCTCACTTCCTTTATTATCTAATGCTCAATAGATTATGGAGCTATGTACATAACCACCATCACTTTTCCCCACAATCCTTCATGATGTATCATCCTCCATAGGATTTTTGGCACTAAATGTCTAACCAAACAGGTGAATGTCTTAGTAGGCCTCATCCTTCATCCTCTTTATGTCTTGCAACTTTCTCCATATGACCAAGGGGAACCCTTCACTCTCCCTCTTCCATGTTCTTAGGAAGCTAAAACATTTTATTATGATATTTTCTAGAATTCCTTTTGGAATGTGAGATAGAGATAAACAATATATCGATGTCCCTCTAATACATATTTTACCAATGTCAATCTACCTCCTTTAGAAATTCATATGTTACTCAAATTTAACACTCCCTCCAATTTTCTCATACAACCAATTCCAATCTTTTGACGTATAAGCATCATGTTTAAGAGTGAACACAAAATATTTGATTCCATTATCAAATGAGATAAGGGAAAATGGAAGAATTTGAGCAACTATTGTCTTTTTATATCTTCCTCCAATCCATTGAATATAATTGATGATTTATGGGCATTAACTTCCATCCATGCTACCTTGTAATAATATATTTCCTTATTTCACTAATTGTTCCCAAACTAAATAGCATAACAACATCCATGAATAAAATATGCAATAAGAAAAGAGGTCCTCCCATCTTGATACATTTAATATCTCCCTCCCTTTTTCCTACTATGTTCATTTTACTCAAGCCTTCAACAACCAAAAGAAATAAGAAAGGGGATATCAAGCACCCTCACTTGAGTCCTCTCATGGCATAGAAGAATCTTGATGGAGAGCCATTTATCAAAACTACAAATGATGCTAAGGATAGATAACCCATTATCCAGTTAACAACTTGATTACTCATCCCTATTTGAATCATTCAGTGGCCTAAAATATTTTAAACTAACTTTATCATAACCCTTTACCAAGACTATTTTCATTATCAGAGCTAGAATTGTTTTGGCTTTTATTATGTGCATACCTTCATGTGTGCGCCCATTGCATCATGTATCTAACTAATGAAGAGAAACCCCTAAGAGAATGTTTTTTAATTTGTTAGTAAGTATCTAGATTATATTTTGTAGATAAGATTGGCAAAATGATATCGGCCTAAAATCATCAAAGTCTCTAGGTCATTATTGTTTGGGGTGAAGACTATAAAGGTTGCATTTAGTTTCCTTGGCACTTTTCCAAAAACCCTAGTCTCCTCCATTACCCTTAGTAGTTCTTTCTCCAAAAAATCATAAAATCCACAATGAAATTATGTTGTCCATCCATTTGGCCCGTCGCTTTTTGACTTTTTGAAGGAATAGAGAACTAATTTGAGTTCTTGTTTTAAAACCTCTACTTCAATCTCCTCATCTTGTTTATCATATATCATTCCAAGGATGAAACTTATGCCACTTTTAAAAATCTTTGATATATTGGTTCTATGAGGTTTTCAGAACACGGATTTGAAATGTTTTATGTCTTCTTCTACAATTTCCAAGAAATTTCTAGCCATTATGCCCTCTTTTTTCCTTGTATCCCAAATGGTGTTTATATACTTTCGGTGTTTCGCATAATTCTAGAAGAATTTAGTGTTTTCATTCCCTCAACTGACCAAATAGCTCTAATTTCCAGCCTCCTCTCCACCTCTTCTTGTTTTAAGAGCTTCCCTTTGACCCTTTTTAACTTCTTTAGTTTCATGCTAAGTTTTTCCTTATAGAATAATTTTGTTTCATTCTTTTCAAATAAATGTTTGATTTGTTCCTCAATCTCAATTAGCTCTTTATTGGCTTCCTTGGCTTTTTCCTTATCCCATTCCACTATAATTTTCTTAATATTCTTCAAATTATTTTCAAGTTGAAACAAAGTGGTTTATCCTCAATTTGGAACATACCTCTTCCAATTCTTTATTATCATTTCCCTAAAACCATATTCCTCTAGTAGGGTGTGATTGAAATTGAAGGTACCTTGGGGTTTCGGTTCCTCTTTATCAATTTGAGGAAGAATGGGAAGGTGATCTAAGGAACCACCTTCCCCTACCCAGGATATCAATCTTTCTTAATCCTCTAAGATTTTATTTGCTACCATAAACTTTTCTAACCTCTTAGAGACACCCTCCCCTCCACTTCTAAAATTTCTCCAGGTAGAGACTATCTGAACTAGTTCCATATCACATAATCCTATGTCCTTAAACATATGAAACAAAGTAATTTGTTAGAGTGTGACCTAAGGAACCACCTTCCCTTACCCAAGATATCAATCTTTTTTAATCCTCTAAGATTTTCTTTGCTATCATAAACTTTTCTAACCTCTTAGAGACACCCTCCCCTCCACTTATAAAATTTCTCCAAATAGGGACTATCTGAACTAGTTCCATATCACATAATCCCATGTCCTTAAACATATGAAACAGAGTAATTTATTAGAGGGTGGCGTCTATCAATTTTTCATCATACCTCTCTTGTTTCCATCATTAAATTTAGATTACCTCCTAATATCATACTATCATTTATTTCCCAAACCTAAGTTTTGACATTTTCCCGGTAGATTTTCGTTTCTCCATAAGGACCATAAAGATTGATAATGTTAAACTCCTTTTCCAATTATTTTCGCCTAAATTTAGTCTGGATGTTTTCATTTAAATGAGAAGAATAAATAAGATCTATCATTTAAATGAGAAGAATAAATAAGATCTATGAGTCCTTCCTGCAACCCAACCTCCATTTTCCTTTTGAATCTAGTGCGCTAAATGACCAATATTTTAAGCAAGAAACCAAAATTGTAATTGATTTGTTCCCCTCGTGTGTGGTCTCTTTAAGTAGAATAATATACAACTTGTATTTTAATTTAATGATCATTTTATGGATAAAATCTTTTGGTCATCCCCTACTCTCACATTTAGGGATAGAATTATCATGGATCCACATTGTTTGAGTCCATCCCCACCCTAAGGGCCCTTTTTATGGTCATTAGTTTTCCCTCCTTGACTTATTTTTTAGTTTATTATACCTAATTATGGAGTATACCTAATTATTCCACATTGCATAAAATTCTACCTTGTTGTTTGAACCCAACCCTATTGTGTATTTAAAAGTAATAAAGTGCTTTTCCT
Source organism: Picea sitchensis (assembly GCA_010110895.2). NCBI lineage: Eukaryota > Viridiplantae > Streptophyta > Pinopsida > Pinales > Pinaceae > Picea > Picea sitchensis. The sequence continues at coordinate 329,395 of SNQJ01S0000402.1, read as the reverse complement.
TAAAGTAGAGAACGCCACCTTTACCACATGTTCTTGTATATCCTTGACAAGCACCAACAAAGAACCCCATACCACAAATTTATCATTTTTTTGTTCCAACAAAGTTCTCGGCGTATTTATTGTTGTCGGTTTCCATATTCCTCCATAAACATATCTTACTTGGTGAAAAACTTGTATAGGTAGGATTTCCTTATCCTAAAATGTCATATAATTTCTTGCAATCCAAATAGCCAACTCACAATACAAGGTAATGCCTTGTGTTCCATCATTGATCTATCTTTGTATCATCCTCGTAGCATGCTAAAATTGACTCAACTTCCCACTTCCCTTCACCTTCACTCAAATTCAATGCCTCCACCAATAATTATCTTGCAAACTATGATCTAGCAAGTATTCTATATTTTTATCTTTGATCTTGCACACTATCCCATACCATGATCACTTTTGGCAATTATCCCAAGTAAGAATTTTATCAATTAAAACCAACCAAATGAAAATCCTCATTTTTAGTGTACGTCTTCCATATGGACTTCCTCCACCATTTCCTATTGACTTTTGCTTCATCTTCCACCTTTACCTTATATCCTAGCTTTGTTCTATAGTTGGTAGTTACTTTATTATTAGACCATATGAGTTTGGCATTCTCAACCTTTATTATAATTGCATTTTGTTTTAGAATGAGAGAGAATTGTTTTCATTCTTTTGTTGAGTCCCTTGGAAGTCCATTTGTGAGGAATATTTCCACCCTTGGTTCCATATAGTGTTTGAATTTGGATTAGCTACATCTACTTAGTGATACGTTCTCATATTATAAAGGTCAGTTTTTCAAGGATATAATAGTCTAAAATTACCTAAGTTGCCCATCCATGGATCTTTCCCAATCCATACCCTACTGTCTTCCCCAATTTTCAAATCCATCCATTTTCCCACCAATAGAAAGGCTCTCACCATTTCCTTCTATATAATTGATGCTTCAATGTAGCTTCTCACTTCCTTTATTATCTAATGCTCAATAGATTATGGAGCTATGTACATAACCACCATCACTTTTCCCCACAATCCTTCATGATGTATCATCCTCCATATGCTTTTTGGAACTAAATGTCTAACCAAAAAGGTGAATGTCTTAGTAGGCCTCATCCTTCATCCTCTTTATATTTTTCAACTTTCTCCATATGACCAAGGGGAACCCTTCACTCTCCCTCTTCCATGTTCTTGGGAAGCTAAAACATTTTATTATGATATTTTCTAGAATTCATTTTGGAATGTGAGATAGAGATAAACAATATATCGATGTCCCTCTAATACATATTTTACCAATGTCAATCTACCTCCTTTAGAAAGTCATTTGTAACTCCAATTTTATCATACAACCAATTCCAATCTTTTGACGTATAAGCATCAGGTTTAACAGTGAACCCAAAATATTTGATTCCATTATCAAATGGGAAGGGAAAATGGAAGAATGTGAGCAACTATTGTCTTTTTAGATCTTCCTCCAATCCATTGAATATAATTGATGATTTATGGGCATTAACTTCCATCCATGTTACCTTGTAATAATATATTTCCTTATTTCATTAATTGTTCCCAAACTAAATAGCATAACAACATCCATGAATAAAATATGCAATAAGAAAAGAGGTCCTCCCATCTTGATACATTTAATATATCCCTCCCTTTTTCCTACTATGATCATTTTACTCAAGCCTTCAACAACCAACAGAAATAAGAAAGGGGATATCAAGCACCCTCGCTTGAGTCCATTCATGGGATAGAAGAATCTTGATGGAGAGCCATTTATCAAAACTACAAATGATGCTAAGGATAGACAACCCATTATCCAGTTAACAACTTGATTACTATCCCTATTTGAATCATTCAGTGGCCTAAAATATTTCAAACTAACTTTATCATAACCCTTTACCAAGACTATTTTCATTATCAGAGCTAAAATGTTTTTGGCTTTTATTCTGTGCATACCTTCATGTGTTGTGCCCATTGCATCATGTATCTACCTAATGAAGAGAAACCCCTAAAAGAATATTTTTTTATTTGTTAGCAAGTATCAAGATTAAATTTTGTAGAGAAAATTGGCAAAATGATATCATCCTAAAATCATCAAAGTCTCTAGGTCATTATTGTTTGGGATGAAGGCTATAAAGGTTGCATTTAGTTTCCTTGTCACTTTTCCAAAAATCCTAGTCTCCTCCATTACCCTTAGTAGTTCTTCCTCCAAAAAATCATAAAATCCACAATGAAATTATGTTGTCCATCCATTTGGCCCATTGCTTTTTGACTTTTTGAAGGAATAGAGAACTACTTTGAGTTCTTGTTTTAAAACCTCTACTTCAATCTCCTCATCTCATTTATCATATATTATTCCAAGGATGAAGCTTATGCCACTTTTAAAAATCTTCGATGCATTGGCTCTACGACGTTTTCACAACATGGATTTGAAATATTTTATGTCTTCTACAATTTCCAAGAAATTTCTAGCCATTTTGCCCTCTTTTTTCCTTGTATCCCAAATGGTGTTTATATGCTTTCAGTGTTTGGCATAATTCTAGAAGAATTTAGTGTTTTTATTCCCTCAACTGACCAAATAGATCTACTTTCCAGCCTCCTCTCGACCTCTTCTTGTTTTAAGAGCTTCCTTTTGACCAGTTTTAACTTCTTTAGTTTCATGCTAAGTTCTTCCTTATAGAATAAGTCTCTTTCATTCTTCTCAAATAAATGTTTGATTTGTTCATCTCAATTAGCTCTTTATTGGCTTCCTTGGATTTTTCCCTATCCCTTTCCACTATTATTTTCTTAATATTCTTCAAATTCTTTTCAAGTTGAAACACAATGGTTTATCCTCAGTTTGGAACATACCTCTTCCAATTCTTTATTATAATTTCTCTAAAACCATATTCCTCTAGTAGGGTGTGATTGAAATTGAAGAGACCTTAGGGTTTTGGTTCCTCTTTATCAATTTGAGGAAGAATGTGAAGGTGATCTAAGGAACCACCTTCCCCTACCTAGGATATCAATCTTTTTGAATCCTCTAAGATTTCCTTTGCTACCATAAACTTTTCTAACCTCTTAGAGACACCCTCCCCACTACTTCTAAAATTTCTCAAAGTAGGGACTATCTTAACTAGTTCCATATCACATAATCCCATGTCCTTAAACATATGAAACAAAGTAATTTGTTAGAGGGTGACCTAAGGAACCACCTTCCCCTACCCAAGATATCAATCTTTTTGAATCCTCTAAGATTTTCTTTGCTATCATAAACTTTTCTAACCTCTTAGAGACACCCTCCCCTCCACTTCTAAAATTTATCCAAGTAGGGACTATCTGAACTAGCTCCATATCATATAATCCCATGTCCTTAAACATATGAAACAAAGTAATTTATTAGAGGGTGATGTCTAGCAATTTTTCACCATACCTCTCTTGTTTCCATCATTAAATTTAGATTACCTCCTAAGATCATACTATCATTTCTTTCCCAAACCTAAGTTTTGACATTGTCCCAGTAGATTTTCTTTTCTCCATAAGGACCATAAAGATTGATAATGTTAAACTCCTTTCCCAATTATTTTCGCCTAAATTTAGTCTATATGTTTAGATTTAAATGAGAAGAATAAATAAGATCTATGAGTCCTTCCAACCCCCCCTCCAATTTTCCTTTTGAATCTAATGTGCTAAATGACCAGTCTTTTAAGCAAGAAGCCAAAATTGTAATTGATTTGTTCCCCTTGCGTGTGGTCTCTTTAAGTAGAATAATATACAACTTGTATTTTAATTTAACGATCATTTCATGGATAAAATATTGTGGTCATCCCCTACTCTCACATTTAGGGATAGAATTATCATGGATCCACCTTGTCTGAGTCCATCCCCACCCTAAGGGCCCTTTTATGGTCATTTGTTTTCCCTCCTTAACTTAGTTTTTAGTTTATTATCTAGGATATGTAATGTTTTCAGGCTACTACCAAAGGAATGACAAAGTCTAATGTCAAACCCTTTATAATACCTACCTCCTCATTCTAGCAAAATTCTTTCCTAGGTCTAAATTTGTACCTAGTTTGGTTTTTCCTTTCCATCCCGTAGGATAAGTCTCACCCTTTTAAAATAAAGTCATTTATTCATTCCAAGACCAATAAAACCTAAGGATCTATAGGCTCCATATTATGAAACATAGGGTTTTCTTCTTTCTCTTATGTTATGAGAAACGCAATTATTCACAATACCCTCTCTAGGCTATAGGTGGAGGTTTCTAATGGAAATTATTTTTCCTTTATCGAATTTGAACAAGATAAAGGTTCATAATTCATGGAGCTCATACATTTTTTTCAATACATGTGATAATTATTCTTTTTCCTTCTACTTCTAGCCGCTTCAGGTCCTTCATCTTTTCTTGTCTTGAGGAGTTAACACTTATACCATTTTCACATTCTGGCAATCTCATTTCTATTTTTTCCATGTCCTAGGACAATACTTGTTTTATCATTATTTCTAGGCTTTCCACATGTTCCCCTTCTACTTCTTCATCTTACTCTTTCCTTGGTAATTTTAATGCCTCTTGTTATAGCTGCCTTTTTTTCTTCCAAATCCACCTATGGTCCTTAGAACAATGCTTCCAAACTTGACCTACTTCAAGACATTTCAAGCATCTACACCCAAGCTTCCAATAATCAAACAGTCGTATAAATTTCTATGGCCCCTAGTCTACTATTTCCATATATTTCGGCAACCCCCCCCCCCTCCTTAAATCTATTTCTACTAGAATATAGGTTATCTTTAAGTCGATTTTGGATTAGATATATGAATCATAGTTGATAAAATTACACCCCTTGGGTGTAGGGAAGTCGGTAATGGAATGTACGGTTAAGGCACTCTATTATGTGAAGTCTCCAATTCGAAACCCCGGCTTACCTTGTGTGTCACATATGGGGCATTGTGGGCACACCTGGAGGTTACAGTGGTAGCAGTCGGATAAATTGACCCCATGTCACACAAGTACATGCTCGACTAGTTGTTGATTCCTATAGTCACAAAAAAATAGTTAATAAAATTATCCGTGCCATCCACTATCATCTTTAGGATAAATTTTTTCTAGAGCTCCATGGGTAACCCAAGAATCATTACCCATATCAACTACTTATATGTATTTTCTTTTCTAGGGTCAAAACCTAGCCTCCATTACTTGAGGTATAGAATGGAAGGACCTCAACACCACTTATTTGTTAATATTCCATCTGCATTGCTTGTAGACCTTAACTCAAATGATATCTAACTATGGATTAAGATATGAAATTATGGAGTATACTTAATTATTCCCTTTAAAATCTTCTCCAACCACCCAGTTAGCAAATCTTACTCATGTTTCCCCATGAAACAACTTGTATGAAATTATGGAGTATACCTAATTATTCCCTTTGAAACCTTTTCCAACCACCTAGTCAACAAATCTTACTTAACATGTTTCCCCATGAAACAACTTGTATGTTCCCTCTCCATCATAAATTTGACATCTTCCATCCCCACATCATCTCCTAAAACCATATTTACCCATTCCTCCAGTGGCCTAATGCACTTCTTCCTCCTTTTGTTCCCCTAATACCCCAAGCTTAATTCCTTCTTATTTTATATGACCTCTCCTCCTACCAATTTGTCCTGGGTTATGTCCCCAAACCCTAGCCCTGGCTCAAGGGTTTTCTCATCGTCTAGTTTTTGGTGAAATGAATGGATTCTCTACTCTGCAAGGTTGCTAACAAATTATTCCTTCCTTTCAATACTTGGCTCAAATACCATTTTATCGACCAACCCCCGTTAACTCTTCCCTTGGTAGCTCACTCTCTTAGTTCTAACAAACTGATGGTAAATCCAATCCATGCATCAGTTTGGTAAATCAACCTTAAATCATCGTCCTATAATCCTTTATGAATTTGTAGCTCTTCATCTTGGAATATCCACCAAAGAGTAATACTTTTATAATGTTTTTTTCTATGGGTAAATCAACCCTTGGCCATTATGCAACTCATCATTAAAAATTGCAATCCCATTCCAAACTTCAATTTGTTCTTCCTTTATACTAAATATTAACTTATAAATGTATTCCTCTACCTTCTCATAATCTACATGTTCTTCCTCCATTTCTCCTAATCCCTTTCACCATCTCTCTTCCTAATCAATACATTCCATCTTCCTTCAAATGTATGAGCCTTTGATATTTATAAGCAATTACTAATTTGAATGAAATACTTCAAATGTATGAGCCTTTGGTATTTATAAGCCATTACTAGTTGAATGAAATAAAATATTAAATTAAAATTCCCAAACTCTACATATATCATATTGAATGCAACATTCTCATATAAAAGAAAGATGCAACATACTCTTTAAAGTAACAAATATACCTCTATTATGCTATCGAGGATTACTAACACTCTCCTTGTCTACGTAGAGCATAGGTGATATCATTTTTATTATGCAAGACATTAAAAAAAATTAATTAAAAATCCACATATATTTAGGAGTAAAACCAAGTGCTTGGTGGGAAAACTTATCCATAATTTATGGAGTACATGGGCATATATACTTTTGGAAATTGTTTGAAGTTCGAAATTATTTTCTTCGGGCAGTGTTGTTTGAAGTTAAACCAAAGTTTACAATTCATTGGAGCTCCACAGAAAATTATCCTATCACCCCATAATAAATTGTATTCCCAAGATTTGTTATTTTTACTGTCACAATAGTCCTCACAAAGTCTGTAAGGACATATTTTTGTTTCTTAAACGATGGAGGCTTTCCCATTGAGTGTCATATTTATTTACATCTATGAAAGAAAGTTTCAAATTTCATATTCGTATTTATAAACACAATTATATAAGTACCACAAATCTAAAAACATAGGATTATAATCACCTCCTTCATTCAAAGATGGGGGATTTCCAATTGTGTCATATTTATTTACATTTATGAAAGAAAGTCTTAAATTTCATATTTGTATTTATAAACACAATTATATAAATATCACAAATCTAAAACCATAGGATTATAATCACCTCCTTCATTCATAGGACCATGTAACTCAACTCAATTAAAAAAGGGGTGGTCAATTTTTTTCTTAGAAGAATTAGACCATCTCAATATTTCATTTGAATCTCATGAGTTTATATGTGAAGAATCAATAATTATGATTGATCATAGTTGGTTATGGTTAACTATAGTCAATTATTGAGCTTAAATTTTCTAAATGTAAATTGTGTAGGAAATTTTGAAACGCCCAATGTTTCAAGTCGATACTCCACCCATCGACAAGAACCAATAATGATAAATTGATAGGAAAGAGCTCTGAGTTATGGATTTTTGGATTTAGTGATAAGGCTTTACCAATTTCCAATTATGACTTTAGCACTGCAATTATTTATAATTTTAACCATAATCTGCTTATAACCATGATAGAAACTCTATTTGGGGTTTATCAAGAGATATTAAAAGTTCTAATACTTTAATATATAATTCTTCATTGACAACTAATTCCACTTATAGCCTTCCATACCCAAAGTCCCTTCTTGATATCCTTGACTCCATCCCTGACAAAGAACAACTTTTTCTAACCCAAAATCCCTCATCTCCATCTCCATCTCCCATTAATTATCCTTTCGTGGTAATAAATCTTTCTTCAATTGATCTAGACCCTTATTGCCTCCAACTTCTTGAAAAAGGTTTGAACTTTTCCCTTGTACCCCAACAAATCCATGTTGAAGATATTATTTGTGCAATTGAATCCCTAACACATAATATTTCCACACACAAAGCTAACGAAATTCGCCAAGAATATGGAAGGATTCTTCGTGATTCCAAACCACTTAAACTAAACCTCACTAAAGATGAATTTCAATCCACTCGTCACCTCAATGATAATCCTGATACCATTATATTGAAAGTTGATAAAGGTAACACTTCGATTATTATGAATATAGTAGACTATGATTCTAAAATTCTCGACCTTCTCTCATCTTCCTCTTATAAACCTCTCACCAAAAACCCAATCACCACCATAACTAGCTTGGTTACCAAAGCTATTAAATCTTATTCTCTAGACCCTATTATTCAAAACTTCTCCTTCTCCTTTTAGGATCACAAGTTCCTTCAACATCTAACTTGCTCGTTGACTGGTTAGCGAACAATGCCATTACTTGCAAGAATTCCCAAGTCAATTGGTATGATGAATCCACCCCTAAAGAAGAGGATGAAAAGAAGTTTTGCACAAGCGTATTTCTACTAGAATCCAATGTAGACACCTCGCAACATAAAAGTATTTACAAAAGGAGCTTACTTATGAGCCTTAACCCATTATTCCCTCATCATAAATTCGACGTCGTCTCCAATTCATTCTATTGTGTGCCACAGATTTTGGGAAGACATGCCTTTGTAGGTTGATGGTACAATCTATCTAATATCATCTATGATCTATCATCCCCATGGAAAATTATGTCATCTCTTCTTCATATTCAAGGAGGTCGTTCATCTTTTCTATTGTTAGAAATTAAGGGCTAAATAGTAGGTTGGCTTAGAAATAAAAATATATTATTTTCAATGTTTTATCTACAAGAAATTCATGACCAGCAAAGCATAATTAAGCATGCATAACCTAGCAATAATAAATGAACCAGATAGCCAGTGAATTTAACACAAAACCAACAGTGTATAAATAACATACATAACCCAGATCTGATTGAAGTATTAACACAGTTGTAGAAGTAAAACCAAACTGCAGAAAGCTAAAACAAGAACAATAGTACCAGATTTGTTGATGTTGCCTTCCTCCGGTGTATGCTTAGAAATGCACTCCTAATTCATTGATCAAACCCTCAGGGAAAATCTCTTTATGGGATTTTGATCATGCCAAATAGGACTGTAGGGATGACTATAAAAACACTATAGGAAAAGGACATCTACAACAGACTCAAGAACTAATCAAAACATCAACAAACCCTCTTAAGATGCCCAACATCCCTAGGGCTTATGCCTTAAAATAATATTCCAGTTTCTTAACCAAAAGACCCAACTGAAATTCCCATAAATCGACCTCAGAACCTCGGGGAGAAAATATCAAATAGAGTAGGACGAAAAACCTCAAGCCGAAACCCTCAGACAGCAAGCCAAAAATCTCAGACAAAGCAGACCCAAAAACCTCAGGCCGAAAACCTCAAAAAACAGGCCGAAAATATCAAACAGAGCAGGCCCAAAAACCTCAGGCCGAAAACCTCAGACAGCAAGTCGAATATCTCAAAGCAGAGGTGTGTCCAAATGAGGCGTTATTCCCTCATATATATATACTAAATGTGACCTCAAAACCACGACAGCCGACCTGACTTATTTTGACTAGGTCAACTTTACATATAACAATAAAATAAGATGTATAAAGTATAAATATAATGAGTTGACATGACATATAAATGAGGGTCGATTCTACACATAAAAGGAGGGCTGGCTTAACACATAAAGGAGGGCCAACTTAACACATAAAAGGAGAAAGACAACATTACATCAAGGGTAAGCACCAACGTCCACTCAAGGCATATAGACCACATAAGTCACATAAAAGATATTAGGAATTTTTCATCATCACTGCATGCATGGAAGGCTTATGATGTGATCATGCCTTTCTTCTTAAGTGCTCCTAGGTCACATAGACCATCCTGGGAGAGAAGAAGGTCACACATCATATCGGCTTGGTACTACACCAAGAATCTACCTAGTCCCGGACCAGGATACCCAAGAACACATCTAGGGGCCCTAGAACACATCTAGGGGCTTATGTCATAAAATTGCTTGGTCCCCAACTAAGAACCCCATAAATAAACTGGGGGGGCAACTAGGATCTTTTTCCATGGCTCTAACTACTTGGTCCCAGACCAAGAACCCCAAGAGTGCATTGGGGGACCTAGATCACAACTAGGGTCTTTGCCATCCTCCTGGAGAATGTCTCTTGTAGCTGCATTAATTTTAACACTCCCTCTCAGCAAGAGAGGCATTCTCAACAACACCAAGCTTGTCTTGAAAGTACAAAAACTTTGTCAAGAACTGGGGCTTGGTCAATATACTTGCAGTTTGTTCCGCAATTGGAACATACTGAATACTGAGAATGTTATTCTGCACCATGTCCCAGACATAGTGATATCTCATCTCAGTGTGTTTTGATTTGTCATGAAACATAGGATTCTCGGAGAGCTTTATACAGCTCTAGTTATCATAGTGAATCACTATGGGTTCCAACTCAGCACTAAACAAATTTGTGAGTATCTTTCTAAGCCACACTAATTCTCTACTAACAACACTTGCAACAATGCATTCGGCCTTTGCAATGCTTTGGTTTATGGAGCCATGCTTCCTATTGGACCAGGAGATCATAGTTGAACCCAAACTGAAACAATATCCGAAAGTGCTCTTTCGGTCCACTATACTACCCATCCAATTTGAATATGAATAGCCATGAAGCATTACACCTCCACTAGAAGTGTATCTGACCCCATAGGCTCCCCCAGACATATCTGAGAATATGCTTAGCAGCAACCATATGAATGTGTTTTGGCTCACACATAAACTGACTGGGGGCATTCACTGCATAACAAATGTCTGGCCTGGTGTGTACTAGATACATCAAGGACCCAATAATCTGGCGATATACTATAGGGTCTTCTGGATCTAAACCTATAGCTAGATCATGTAACTTCTTCAGGTTAGAAATCATAGGTGTGGTCATGTACTTACAGTCCAACATCCCAAATCTGTGAAGCACATCAACTGCATACTTACCTTGTGAGAGAAAGATCTCACCAGGTCTCTGCCACACCTGTAAACCAACAAAATAATGCATAAGACCCAAGTCCTTCATTTCAAACTCTGTTGATAGCTCCCTCTTAGTCTAAGCTATCATATGTTACTCACCAATAAGGAAAAAATCATCCACATATAAAACCAAGATCATTGGATGATTCTTCACAACCTTTATGTAAAGGTTGGGATCTATTATACTCTTGGAGAAACCAAGCTTCTGAAGAAAACTGTCAATTCTTTTGTACCAAGCTCTCAGAGCTTGTTTCAATCCATGCAAGGCTTTCTTGAGTTTGCAGACATGGGATTCCTTCCCATGGATCACAAAACCCTCTGGTTTCTTTATATAAACCTCTTGCTTGACTTCGCCATTAATAAAAGAAATCTTAACATCCATTTGGTGAAGTTTCCAACCAAAAACTGAAGCAAGTGAAATAATAACTATGATAGAGGTATACCTGGCAACGGGGGCAAAGACCTCATCAAAATCTATTCCCTCTTTCTGAGAGAAACCACAAGCCACAAATCTAGCCTTGTATTTTTCAACACTACCATTCGTTGCATGCTTTATTTTGAAATCCATTTAGAAGTCACAATTGATTTTCCTTGTGGTATTGGGACCACTTCCCATACATCATTCTTTAATATTGAATTGTACTTTTCTACCAAGGCATCCTTCCACACTTTGTGTTTGGAACCCTCATCAAAGGTGGAAGGTTCTGAGCTAATCACATGATTCAACTGAGCAATCAAACCTGAGTACTTGTTTGGCTTCTTACTTTCTCTGAAAGTACCCTTTAGTGTTGCATGCTTCTCAGCTTCCTTTAAAATTTCTCGACACCAAGTTGGCCTCCTTTTGGCAAGAGGTGCCTCTAGGGGTATCTCAATGGAATCTCTTATGGGATCCATTAAAGGCTCTCTGGCCTCCTCCCTCTGCTCATCTAAATGTTCAAAAACTAATTGTTCTGAAGTTGGAGCTTCTTCCTCCTCTACATCACTGGGAAACTCTCTAGAGCATCAAAATGTTGCTTCCTCGTGAAAGGTCACATATTTGTTGACCTCAATATATTTATGACATGGAATATAAATCCAGTATGCTTTTGAGGTTTCATTGTACCCCACAAATGTGTCTTTCTTTCCAGAGTGCTCTAAATTAGTCCTCTTTTCTTTTGGTACATGAATGTAGACAGGACTACCAAAAATTCTCAAGTGATCAACTGAAGGCTTCTTACCTGTGAATACTTCTTCTAGAGCTTTATCTTCCAAGGCTTTGTGAGGACACCTGTTATGTAAATAGACTGCATTACTAGAAGCCTCGGCCCAAAGGGACAGTGGAAGATCCTAATCATACATCATAGCTCTGGCTACCTCACAAATTGTCTTGTTCTTTCTTTCTGCAACCCCATTTTGTTGGGTATTGTAAGGCACTGTCAACTCCCTCTTAATCTCAGGATCCCGGCAAAGATCATCATACTTATGGGAGTCAAACTCTTTTCCATTATCTATTCTGAAAACATGGATATGTCTGCATGTCTGATTCTCAACAAGATTTTTTTAATTCCTGAAATTTACTAAAAGACTCATCTTTTGTTTTCAGAAAATAAATCCATGTTTTACGAGAGCAATCATCAATAAAAATGATATAATAAAGACAACCATTCATGGATGAAGCAGTCATAGGTCCTTAGAGATCAGAATAAATAAGATCTAAAATACCATTGGTTCTTCTTCTACTGTGAAGATAAGATTTCTTTGTATTTTTACCAAGAGCACAGCCTCTACAAACACTATCATGCTCAAAATGAAAAACTGACATACTTGTTACCATATTTTGCAAACCTGGAAGAGCATTGTAGTTGAGGTGTCCAAACCTTTTGTGCCATAGTTCGCAGGGGTTGATCATCTCATGAACCAATGCTTCAATAACCTGACCTAAGACTTTATAAAGTCCACCTTATTGAACACCAATCACCATGGTTGAGCTCATACTTTCATTTGAGGGCTGCATAAGAGCCTTTCCTTTTGAGAAGGCTATTGTGTACCCTTTACTTTCTAGAACTGCAACTGAAATGAGATTTTTCTTTAAACCAGAAACATAAAGAATTTATTCAACATGTAAAACATTACCTGATTGAAGCTGAAAAGAAGTTGAGCCAACTCCTTTGATGTCAGAAGTACCATCATCACCCAGATCTACTTTTTCATTAAACTTCTTCTCTCTGTAATTTACAACAGTCTTCTTGTGCCCTGTCATGTGTCTGGAAGCCCCACTATCCACTAACCAAGTGTCAATTGAGTTGGTGATAGCACCAGAGAACGTTGATACAAGATAACTCTCTCTTCGCTTCTCTTTCTCTTTGGTGGCAGCTCTAGTTCCCTTTTTCTGAGATTCTTCTTCTTCCTCAGTTGCAACCAAGACATCTTAATATTCTAATTTCTTAGCCAAAAGACTCATCTAAAATGCCCATAAATCGGCCTCAGAACCTCAGGCCAAAAATCTTAGACAGCAGGTCGAAAATCTCAAACAGAGCAGGTCGAAAAACCTCAGACAGCAGGCCAAAAATCTCAGACAGAGCAGGCCGAAAAACCTCAGGCCGAAAACCTCAGACAGCAGGCCAAAAATATCAGACAAAGTAGGTCGAAAACCTTAGACAACAGGTCTAAAATCTCATACAGAGCAGGGCAAAAAACCTCAACATGAAAACCTCAGACAACATGTCGAAAATCTCATAGCAGAGGTGTATCCAAATGAGGCACTATCCCCTCATATATATACTAAACGTGACCTTAAAACCATTAGGGCCAACCTGACTTATTTTGACTGGGTCGACTTTACATATAAAAATAAAATAACATATATAAAGTATAAATATATGAGTCGACATGACATATAAAGGAGGGTCGATATTTCACATAAAAGGAGGGATGAATTAACACATAAAGGAGGGTTGACTTAACACATAAAAGGATCAAGACAACATTACATCAAGGGTAAGCACCAACATCCACTTAAGTCATATAGACCACATAAGTCTCATAAAACATTTTAGGAGGTTTTCATCATCACTGCATATATATATATATATATATGGACGAGCCCAGCCATGTAGAACCTTCCTAAACAAGAGAAAGGAGAGAAAGGAGGGAGGCCATGCGGTCGGCCCTTCCCTTCTCCCACCCCATA
>SNQJ01S0000402.1:300610-314830 GCA_010110895.2 Picea sitchensis | reverse complement strand
ATATATATATATATATATATATATATTATTTTAATTAGTTTTAAAATAAATTTTAATTTACAGGGGCGGAAGGCGCAGGAGGATATTATGTAATCCTGAAGGTCAAGCAGTTATAAATTATGCTTAAGGACTTGGGCCAATGATTAACAATGAGGAAAAGGCTTATGCTCTTTATGCATGCATCAGATTGGCTCACTCCATGAGAATTAAAAACCTCATAATTTTCAAAGACTCCATGATGGTTATAAGAGCGGTTGTTAAAGGGAACATCACCAGGGTAATATCTATTAAGGTATCATGTCTTACTCTCTTGTTGCGCTCAAGAACTTTGAAAAAATCACTTTGTACCACATCAAAAGAGAATTAAATGTCGAAGCAGACAAGTTTTCCAAAGTTGGATCAGGGCTAGGCAAAGGTGACATAGTGATTAATGGGAACTTAAGGTTTCAACCCATCCCCTTATACCATGAAGGTTTCATTTAAGAGATTGGAAGGTCGTCAGTGCTCTAGATTAAATTGTCTGCTACTCACACACTCTAACATTATGAGTAAATTCGCACTTCAACACTGCACTTGTGGCACCGAATTTCTAGGGAAGGTTGAAATGGTTATGCGTATTCCAGACACAGATTACCGAGTTAGAAGAATTGGCCTTGAATATCACCTAGTAGTAAGCTCTTCCTCGTTCCCCTTCAGACATTGCGGTGGACATGCATTAGTATTTAGGTACCCCTAGTTATATAATGAGCATATTTGTTTAAGGTTCCATAGTTTATTACTAAGCAATAGATAAATTATGTTTGTGGATCAAACTTTATCTCTGTTGGTTGAGTACTTTGTTTGTGGCGCTAGGGATATACAAGTTATTCTACTCGTGATTGGGGTTCCTTTCCTTGGTATCTTCCCCTTTGGATTTTGTTTTGTGTCTTGGTCTTTTAGGGGTTTCCACGATAACCATCAAGTGTCCATCTTGTTGATCAAAATATTTTTCTCTAAGTCCCCTATACCCTTAAATTTACCTGGCTTTTCGTTTGGAGTTCTATGGGGGTTTAGTTATAGTAGGAAATTCTGGGTCAGTCTACCAACAAGCATATTTGTGTGGTTGGGTCTCCTATTCAACTTCAACATTCTCTTGGGCTTCATTCTCAATCTTTACCCTCAAATTTCTGAAATTGAGACCTGTCTAAGCAGGAATTATTTCAAATCAGTTGTTGGGTTAAACTTTGGTAAGAAGTGGCATCCTTTTCCCCCACCCTCCCCCCGTGAGAAATTTTAAATTGGTTTCTTTGTGTTGACAATATCTGGAGTTGGAGATAATTTGGTCAACCCACTATGGATCCCTCATGGAGTGAGATCAAACGTATATTGAGGAGGCATGAAGATATTTTTGAAGGTTCCAAAATACAAATCAAGGATTTTGCACCCAAGTTCAACAACTTAAAACATATGATAAATTCCCTTTTTAATAACATTGATTCATTAGAGAAAGGCAGAGGACTTGTTCCCTAAAGCAGATGGTGGCAATACTTCTTCAAAGAATGGACTCCATGGAATAGGAATGCAATCAATCTAGAGATACAGAGGAAGAGAGACAGTGGATCAGTGAGCTAGAGTAGACAATAGCAAGACTTATCTTATGTATGGACACCCTCGAACAGGAATGCAGTCAACTAAGAGCAAGGGCAGTGCCCCAATATTCTAATTCAAGATCAAACAATATAATTACAGGAATCTCTTGAGCTAGACATTCTAGAGAGGACCAAGGAGGATAGGAAGCGGAACCAATGGAAACTGAAGATAACATGTCAAGCCAAGTTGAAATTCAGGAAGAACTTGAAAATGAATCAACATCTTGAAAATTTATTTCAAATGTGTTTTGTTGTTGCGACAATATATCATACTATATGGCAGTTCGATTGCCCGAATGTATAAGCAATTTTATAAAACCTTTGATAATAGGATAGTAGTAATGGACTCAGTCTGTTATGAGCCAAATTTTATAATGATTTGATTGTTGCTTTGCTTCGACGCAGCCCTTTATATATATAAAATCTTTAGTTTCCTTTAGAAATAAAAAAATTAATTTAAATTTATTATTATTATTATTATTATTTATTTTCCGTTATAAATTGTAGATATATGAAGTATATCTATAGTAAAATTAATTTAATTATTATTATTATTATAAGAGAGATGATGATGATTAATATAAAGTTTAATTATATATAGTTATTTTAAAATGTATATATAATAATAAATTTTAATTTATAATAATGATGTATTGAATTTTAAATTATGATAATGCATTAGACCCATTAGTTTTAATAAATTTATTATTATTATGCACTCATTATATTAAATTTATTATTTTAATAAGGTTATATTATATTTTAAAGTTGGGCCTCATTAATATGGTAAAGTTAACGCACATTTAAGGAGGATTAATATGCAAGGTTAACATTATTGAATGATTAAAGGAGGATTATAATTAATATGAATGAATCAATTACATGTAGATATGTGGTGTATAAGGGTATAAAGTAATGTAAGGCAGGCTTAGACGATTGTTAAAGAAGTAGGTTAGTGTAATTGGCGAGTGCACCACAGTGCTAGCATAGCTAGAAACACGAGAGATTTAGTAGCTTAGCTGACAAAGTTACCTAGCTTAGATGTGTTAACCCTAACCTTATCCACTTTACCTTAGGGGAGTAATGCATGTTTACAGGCAAGTATAAAGAAACTTAAACATGCAAGTATAAAGAAACATACGCCTAACCATACATTTGCAAGTATATGTTTGAGTAAAACCTAGAATGCACTAACCCTTTCTAGTAAGCATTTGGTTTTGATGTAGATTCACCAAAAACCCAATCACCACCATAACTAGCTTGGTTACCAAAGCTATTAAATATTATTCTCTAGACCCTATTATTCAAAACTTCTCCTTCCTCATAACCCTCAAATCCCTCATATCTATGGTCAACCTAAAATTCACAAGAAATGCATTCCCCTTGGACCAATAGTGAGTGTTATAGGTGCCTCCACTCATGCCCTTGCTCGCTTTCTTGTTGATAAACTTCAATCCTTGACAGGGAAAAGTTCCTCCTTTATCAAGGATTCCTCTTATTTTATTCAAAAAACCAATAATCTTCACCTTGATGAACATGACATTATGGTTAGTTTTGATGTTGTGTCTT
The DNA here is from genome assembly GCA_010110895.2 of Picea sitchensis. NCBI lineage: Eukaryota > Viridiplantae > Streptophyta > Pinopsida > Pinales > Pinaceae > Picea > Picea sitchensis. The sequence goes on along the minus strand of SNQJ01S0000402.1, from coordinate 311,633 downwards.
TATTCACCAAAACTATTGTTTTGGATGCCCTTGACCTTATCTACAAATTAGTTGACCCAAAAAATCTGAACCTCATTGAAATTTTCCTCACATATACTTTCTTCTCCTACAAAGGGATTTTCTATGAACAAACTGAAGGTGCATATAAGGGGTCTTCCTTATCCCCAGTGGTCATCAACAATTTTATGGAACATTTTGTATCTTTAGCCTTAAACTCTTATCATCTCAAACCTAAATATTGGTTTCAATTTGTTGACTATACCTTTTTCATTTGGTCGCATGGCCATCCTTCCCTTCTCTCTTTCTTTAACCATTTAAATATCATTTCCCCACATATTCAATTTACTATGGAAATGCAAAAAAGACAATTCTCTCCCTTTCTTGGATGTCCTCATCTCTCGTCTTCCTGATGGGTCCCTTACCCACCAGGAAAAAGACTCACATTGATGAATACCTCCATGCCCACTCCCATCACCATCCAGCCCAAAAATCTGTTATCCTAAAAACTCTGGTTACTCAAGGCATATGAATCTTCACCCGAAAGTTTATTAAATTAACAAATTGATTAAATTGACTAATTTAATTAATTTGATTAAGTTGATCAATTTAATTAATTGAATTAAGTTAAAGTAATTATGATTTAATTAGTAAAATTTTAATATTGTTTAAATAAGTAGAGTTTTTTTTTTAGTCGTGTGTGTTCATGCATTTATGGGTTGTTGGATGTGCAATTGTGAAAAAATATTATTTTTGGATAGAGAATTTATGTGTTATAAATGGGAGTTAAGGAGAGGATAAGGCATGTCCGGATGAGGGCCTTGAAAGGGGGGAAGGTGATGGATGTAGGGTAAATGGATGGATTTCATGTTGGGGAGGGGATAAAAATTTTGGGAAAGAGCAAGAGGACAGGATTCTTTGTGAGAGAAAAAAACTTGGAGTTGGAACATTTTGGGCAGATATTGGTTGGACTATGATATAGAAATTTTGGGCTCGAGGGTCAGGAAACCGCAAGGATTTCCTGGAGCTAGGGAGTCGGAGAGGTTGTTCCTACTTGGCTGGGAGGAAAATCATTTAGTTCAGGCATTCTATGCAGAAAAGGACAAGGGAGCCCCTCAACTCAATTGGGACTAAATCAACCAGAAACTTAAGTTATTTGCTAATTGTGAATATTGTCAACAAATTGTTAAGATCGTTATTAGGTTCATTCATTATGGTTAAGAATGTTATGAATTCTTACCATTTTAAAGAATTAGAATACATAAAGTTTTATTTTCATCAAAATTAAGTTTTTCCTTACAGACAGAAATTTACAATTGAAATCAAAGCATTTACATTTGAACAAACGGAAATTTTACATTGATAATTGAATGCATGTACAATCTTTACAATTTAGATAAATTCGGAGGCATGTAGGGAGGGGCCTCACATAGGGTACCAAAGTCCGGATTCAAAACTGAGACCTATGGCTTACCCATCCACATGACTGAAAGTTTATGCAAAATGTTTCATAAACAATTCATAAACAACCCTTAACTATAATTAACAACCTTTATTGAAACCCTTTGCTTGTAGCTTAAAACCCTTGGAATCAACACAAAAATAAGCCAGAAATAACCCAAAAACCCAAATAAATAGAAAATGAGTAGCATGACAGAAACCCCTTTAATTACAACCTAGAAACCCTTGAAATTACAACCCAGAAACCCTAGAATAACTCTAAAAACCCTAATAAGAATTATGAAATAGGTGAGGATGTAGCAGGAAAGAGTCCTTCAAACATGTTCATCCTTTCATCTTTGGCTCCAACCTCTTGTTTCTACAACAAGCCTTCTCCTCCAGAAAAATAGCAAGGGTTAGAAGAGCTATATATATATAAAATCCTCTCCTCCTTAAAACAGCAAGGGCTAGAAGAGCTGCAAGCATAAAAAAAAAACTTGAGATGCGAAAATAAAAGAAAAAAAAAGAATATGTATATAATGAAATTAAAAAAAAAAAAAATGAAATTTAATTTATTTTTTTTTGTAAACCTACGGTCAAAGCTTCCATGGTTGTGCCCTGGCTAGGCTACAAGCCATGGTCGAGCTCAAAAGGGTTGAACATGGCGGCCATGGTTGTGCGACATAGAGGTCATCGATGGATGGGACCAGCCATGCAGAACCTTCCTAAAAAAGAGAAAGGAGAGAAAGGAGGGAGGCCATGCGGTCGACCCTTCCCTTCCCCCACCCCATAGAGTGTCATACCCTTAAACAGAAACAAAAAAAAATGCAGATAAACCCCCTCTATACCTGTGACCTCGACTGCGGGCTAAGACTAGCGTGCCCAAGAAGAAGACTAGCGTGCAAGGAAACCTCGTGTACTTAACAGGCACAATATTGTTGTCTTAACCACTCAACCAACATGACGGAGCTAAATGGTCAGCTAAGGTGTGTCGTCAGCAGGGTTCAAACCTGCGTGGATGGAGACTACAAATTCAACTTGTCGAGAGATGCTTAACTATGGGATGAGGCACGACCCGATGGGTAGTTGACCATGGGTCTGAGGCCATGCCCTAAAACCCTCAGTTGTGTAGAGAGAAAACTGGGATGGTGTGAGGTGAAATGAGCGAGTGGGAGAGCCTAGGGGGTAGGGTTAGGGGTCTTTCATTTCTTTTTGGGTGAAAATACGAAGGAGAGGCACGTGGGCCTCATGCGAGGATCCACGTTTCCTGCCCTAAGTTAACTTTGGTTGATTAAAAGTATATATATATTATTTTAATTAGTTTTAAAATAAATTTTAATTTACAGGGGCAGAAGGCGCGGGGGGATATTATGTAGGCCTGAAGGTCAACCAGTTATCAATTATGCTTAAGGACTTGGGTCAATGATTAACAATGAGGAAAAGGCTTATGCTCTTTATGCATGCATCAGATTGGCTCACTCCATGAGAATTAGAAACCTCATAATTTTCAAAGACTCCATGATGGTTATAAGAGCGGTTGTTAAAGGGAACATCACCAGGGTAATATCTATTAAGGTGTCATCTCTTACTCTCTTGTTGCACTCAAGAACTTTGAAAAAATCACTTTGTACCACATCAAAAGAGAATTAAATGTCGAAGCGAGCAATTTTTCCAAGATTGGATCAGGGCTAGGCAAAGGTGACATAGTGATTAATGGGAACTTAAGGTTTCAACCCATCCCCTAATACCATGAAGGTTTCATTTAAGAGATTGGAAGGTCGGCAGTGCTCTAGAGTAAATTGTTCTCTACTCGTACACTCCAACATTCCGAGTAAATTCGCACTTCAACTCTACACTTGTGGCACCAAATTTCTAGGGAAGGTTGAAATGGTTATGTGTATTCCATACACAGACTACCGAGTTAGAAGAATTGGCCTTGAATTTCACCTGGTAGTAAGCTCTTCCTTGTTCCCCTTCAAACATTGCGGTGGACATGCATTAGTATTTAGGTACCCCTAGTTATATAATGAGCATAGTTGTTTAAGGTTCAATAGTTTATTACTAAGCAATAGATAAATTATGTTTGTGGGTCAAACTTTATCTCCGTTGGTCGAGTACTTTGTTTGTGGCGCTAGGGATATACAAGTTATTCTACTCATGATTGAGGTTCCTTTCCCTGGTATCTTCCCCTTTGGATTTTGTTTTGTCTCTTGGTCTTTTAGGGGTTTCCATGATAGCCATCAAGTGTCCATATTGTTGATTAAAATGTTTTTCTCTAAGTCCCCTATACCCTTAAATTTACCTGGATTTTCTTTTGGAGTTCTATGGGGGTTTAGTTCATGTAGGAAATTATGGGTTAGTCTACCAACCAGCATATTTGTGTGGTTGTCTCCTATTCAACTTCAACATTCTCTAGGGATTCATTCTCAATCTTTACCCTCAAATTTCTGAAATTGAGACCTGTCTGAGCAAGAATTATTTCAAATTAGTTGTTGGGTTAAACTTTGGTAAGAAGTGGCATCCTTCTCCCCCACCCTCCCCCCATGAGAAATTTTAAATTGGTTTCTTTGTGTTGACAATATCTGGAGTTGGAGAGAATTTTGTCAACCCACTATGGATCCCTCATGGAGTGAGATCAAATGTATATTGAGGAGGCATGAAGATATTTTTGATGGTTCCAAAATACAAATCAAGGATTTTGCAGCCAAGTTCAACAACTTAAAACATATGATAAATTCCCTTTTTAATAACACTGATTCATTAGAGCAAGGTAGAGGACTTGTTCCCTGAAGCAGATGGTGGAAATGCTTCTTCAAAGAATGGACTCCATGGAATAGGAATGCAATCAATCTAGAGATAGAGAGGAAGAGAGATAGTGGATCAGTGAGCTAGAGCAGACAATAGCAAGACTTATCCAATGTATGGACACCCTAGAACAGGAATGCAGTCAACTAAGAGCAAGGGCAGTGCCCCAATATTCTAATTCAAGATCAAACAATATAATTACATGGATCTCTCGAGCTAGACATTCTAGAGAGGACCAAGGAGGATGGGAAGCGGAACCAATGGAAACGAAAGATAACATGTCAAGCCAAGTGTAAATTCAGGAAGAACTTGAAAATGAATCAACATATTGAAAATTTATTTCAAATGTGTTTTGTTGTTGGGTCAATATATCATAATATATGGCAGTTCGACTGCTCGAATGTATAAGCAATTTTATAATACCTTTGATAGTAGGATAGTAGTAATGGACTCAGTCTGTTATGAGCCAAATTTTATAATGATTTGATTGTTTCTTTGCTTCGACGCAGCCCTTTATTTATAAAAAATCTTCAGTTTTTTTTAGAAATAAAAAATTAATTTAAATTTATTATTATTATTATTATTTATTTTCCGTTATAAATTATAGATATATGAAGTATATCTATATTAAAATTAATTGTATTTTATTATTATTATATATGATGATGATGATGATGATGATCAATATAAAGTTAATCATATATATATAAAGTTAAAGTTATTTAAAAATGTATATATAATAATAAATTTTAATTTATAATAATGATGTATTGTATTTTAAATTATGATAATGCATTATACCCATTAGTTATAATAAATTTATTATTATTATGCACTCATTATAATAAATTTATTATTTTAATAAGGTTATATTATATTTTAAAGTTGGGCCTCATTAATATGGGAAAGTTAACGAACATTTAAGGAGGATTAATATGCAAGGTTAACATTATTGAATGATTAACGAAGGATTATAATTAATTATGAATGAATCAATTACATGTAAATATGTGGTGTATAAGGGTATAAAGTAATGTAGGGAAGGCTTAGATGCTTGTTAAAGAAGTAGATTAGTGTAATTGGTGAGTGCACCACAGTGCTAGCATAGCTAGCAACGCGAGAGAGTTAGTAGCTTAGCTGACAAAGTTACCTAGCTTAGATGTGTTAACCCTAACCTTATCCACTTTAACTTATGGGAGTAATGCATGTGTACAGGCAAGTATAAAGAAACTTAAACATGTATGTATAAAGAAACTTACGCCTAACCATACATTTGCAAGTATATGTTTGAGTAAAACCTAGAATGCATTGAACCTTTCTAATAAGCATTTGGTTTTGATGCAAATTCAGTTAATCAGGATGGTTAGGACTCGAGGAAATTGAGGCTAGAGGACATTGTCACAAGGACGACCAATGTCAGCGCCCCCGCCACCATCAACTGAGCTAGCTCTCATATTGCGGTCTTTGGAGGCTATCAATGTGACCTTAAAGGGATGACATTCGATTGATGTAGAAGTGGAGCCTGCTCCATCTAGAGTGGGTAACCCAAAAGGGTCGAGGGACTCAAAGAGATGACCTCCACCGGGGGGCATCACCAGAGAACTACAGAAAATCAAACTCCCAGAGTTTGTTTGGGGTCATGCAAGTGAATTTGTTGAGGCATGGTTATAAGGAATGACAAGATTTTTTGCTTTAAAGGATTATGCTTCCACATCAAAGGCCAAGATAGCAATATTTCATCTTAGGAACAGTACCATAAACTAGTGGAGTAATCTGGAGAGGCAGTTGCATCTTACTCCAGACACCGTCGCTTAGGATATTTTTGAGGAAAGGTTTTGGAGAAAATATTTGTATGCATACTATGAGGAACAACAGATAGGATCATTTCATTCTCTAACTCAGGGAAACCAAGCTGTGAAAGAATAGGAAATCGGGTTCATGGAGCTAGTAAAGTACATTTCATACATGGATATCGACCAACGGCAAGCAAATCATTTTGTGTTGGGGTTAAACCTTAATATAAATTCCATCGTGTGGAGGTAGAAACCATCGTCAATGGCCGAAGCAGTTGAAAGTGCTTGTTATGCAGGAGAGCATATGGATTCAAACGGTGGTATGAGATCAGTTATTCCACAACATCCTGGATTCGTGGGGAAGGGACCTAGGACCTTCTCTAGGGGAGGAAGCTCTAGGCCACCTCCTTACGGAAATAGAGTAGCACCCAAATTGGTTGCAGCAGGTGTTTCAATGGAAGTGAGTGCAACATCCCACGCATCACCAACGACTCAGGAAAGTCAACGACTTTCACGGGGAGTAGTTAGTAGGGGCAGGGGTTCCAAGGGAAGGAACTCATTTCAAAGGCCTCAATAGAGCAATGTGAAAGTTCCACCTTGCATTACTTGTTGGGGGTGCAAAGGATCTCATTACCAGCATGACTACCCAGAGTCACAATCAGCCTTTGTGCATAGAGAAGGAAAGGCCTTGATGGGAAGAGCAAGTAGTAGCCACCAGATTTATGCAATGGTTAATAACCATCAGGAAGAACTATTGGATTACTGAGGGGGGGGGTGAATCAGTAATAGAGCAATTTAATCCTTTTTAACCATATAATCCAAGTGTTATATTAATGAATCATTATCATCCAATAACGCAGAGTAAATAAGCAATGAACAAATGAACAATCATACACATACACAGTACACCAGTGTTTTACGTGGAAACCCAAATTGGAAGAAAACCACGAAATGTTTTTTCTTATATGTCTTGAAGAATTACAATCATTGGAAGCACCAACTTCCTTTGTTTTCCAATTGCAACTTGAAGAAGGATTCAACCCCCTAGTTTCTAAAGATACAACCTGAAGGAAGCTCCAACTCCCCAATTCTCTGGCTACAACCAGAAGGAGGCTACAACCCCCTATGTTCTCCAGCTACAACCGGAAGGTGGCTACAAACACCTGTCCTTGCCCTGTCCAACCACCCTAAAATAGAAGTAGAATGATGGAACCACTATCACACTATCACTGTGAGATATACCATTGTAAACCTGTACCAATAAATATGAACCATGCATCAACTTGTACCTCAACATGTAATCAACCTGTACCATAAACAAGTGCATAAACCATGCACCAACTTGTACCAAACAACCTGTAATCAACCTATACCATAAACAAGTGCATCCAACCATGTACCAAGTATGTACCAATCATGTGTGTCAACTACTCATTAACTATGACTCATCAATATGTACCAACATCATCAACTATACATCTCATGTATGTGCCAACTCATCAACTACTTGTCTCAACCATGTACCTCAACAAAAGTCCTCATCAATTTCATCATCCAAATATTATTTGTAGCTCCTTAATAGACTTGTTGTATATAATCACATTCCTGCAAACCTTCCTTAACTTTAACAACAAGAGACTAGCATTTTCATCAAACTTTTCTTTAGTCTCACATGCCTAGTTTTGGATTAGTCAACAACCCTAACTTGAAGTAATCATAAATTTGTACCTGTAATGTATAAAGATCTGAAACTGATACACAATTCTCTTCGATGTATTTATAAAATTACTCCAAGTGTCACTACCTGGAACCTCTCAGAAAAGGAGCTATAGAAAAAATGGCATACCTTGTTGAATTCTGGCTTATTCTAGAGAGTGACCTTGTAGAGTGTGCCCTGCACAGAATATTTTTTCAAATGATCTAAAACTTTTACACAGCATACTATAGACTGTTCCCTAACCAACACATTTTGTTTCACTAAATTTGGATCTGTTATGAATAAGTTATGACATTTTTACCCGAAACACCTTTTTTTGACTAGTTTTAGGACTAGCCACAAACCCTATTTTCTAAGGAGTGTAACTCCACAAATACAATGACCCACAAGCTGAATTTTTTACCACAAATACTTGGATATGTTTTCTCAATGTCATAGAAATTTCACAGTTTGAATCATTATAGAAAAAAATTTATAGCAAAAATGGTGAGATGACCTGTAAATAACATACCTTAGAAAGCACCATCAAAAGAATTTATCCTTCCTTGCATTTCGGCCTTCTTTTCTTCACCTTCCCTCAGAGTTTCAGCTTAGATATCCTTGGTTACCTCAGAAACCTATAGATATTCAATATGCTCAAGTTTATCTTAAAATGAGAGAACCTTGCCTCTTATTTATACTCTCCAAGTAGCTTCCTTAAAAACATTTTCTAGGTCACTTGGCCCACTTTCATTATTTTAGGGTTAACCCACTTCTAATTTATCCATTAAATTTATTATTGAAATAATTTATTTTGTATTCACTTTGAATTATAATATACTCATCACTTCACTTTATTATTTACCTTTTAAAATCTTTTAAACCACTTTGACTACTTTGACCTTTTGGGGCTTCTAAATGACATATGAGGGTCCTCCAACTTCGTAAGGCCATAACTCTCAAACCGTGAGGAGTTATGTGACATTCCACATACCACCAGAAATGGAATGACATTTAATATCCATTTAGAATAGTATTACCTTCAAATATATCAAAAATCATATTGTTATCCATCAAACAAACTTGGGTCCATTATCCAAACCTGGGTTCTCCAACTTCACATGGTCATAACTCTCTAATCGTGAGGAGTTATGTGACGTTCTACATACCACCGGAAATGGAATGAAAAGCACTATCCATCTAGGATAGTTTCCTTGAGAAATTCACTATCCTTCATCTCATTATTCCACAATTAATCATGGGTTCTCTTACTCCGCAAAGCATCTTCCCGTGAGGGCTTTCACCATAAGGGGACCACTTTGGAGTTCATCCATATTTACTTCTTATCAACCATGATAAAACAATAATGAGTCATATTTACATCAAACAATCTTGGGTCCATTACCCAAACCTTTGTGCTATGGGGATTTCTTCAAGGGTTGACATCAATGAAAACCAACCTTAATCAACAATCTCCCCCTTTGGCATTGATGGAAACACTCTGATGCAATACTAAAATCATATCACTCATGCTCCCCCTGGAACCATGCCTTTGTACTCTGCATCTGATAAATTTGATCCCCCTAGAACCACGCCTATGTCCTCTGGATATGATAAATATCTCCCACTTTGTCATCAATGGCAAAGGTATCTTTCCATCCGGGGTTGCTCCCCCTGACTGAACTATCCTCTTATGGTGCTTCCTCGTGTACATCTAAGACATATAAGATAAGCATTCAAAAAACATTCATTTTGGAGTAGAAATAACTCCAAGTCTTTGACGAATATATTCAAAGGCTTCCCGTGGAAGTGGTTTTGTAAATATGTCTGCCACTTGTTATTTTGTGCCCACATACTCAACTTTGATGTTATTTTTTGCAACTTGTTCCCGTAGAAAGTAATACTTGATTGGAATGTGCTTCGTCTTGGAGTGCATCACTAGTTTTTTTGAGATATTGATGGTGCTTGTATTATCAAAATATATTGGAATGGGCTCATCATACTCAACCTGTATATCTGTCAAAGTTTGTTTCATCTAAAGAACCTGTGTACAACATGTTGTTGTTGCAATATATTGTGCCTCGGCTATAGATAGAGATATTGATGATTGTTTCTTTCTCATCCATGATACTAAACACTCACCCAAGTAGAACACTACTCCACTAGTGCTTCATCAGTCGTCAATATAGCCTGCCCAATCTGCGTCTGTGTAGGAAACTAGTGATAGATCCTTTCCTTTTGGATACCATAGCCCAAACTCTTTTGTTCCTTTGAGATATCTGAAAATCCTCTTCAATGCTAATACATGTGATTCCTTTGGTGCTGCTTAAAATCGTGCCACATGTCCAACTACTTGCATTACATCTAGTCTGGATGTTGTCACATACAACAGGTTGTCAATCATTGACTTGTATTTCCTTTGATCTGTAGACTTTGAATCATCATCTTTTCTCAACTTGCAATTGGTTTGCATGGGAGTGACAATTGGTTTGCAATCTTCCATTCTGAACCTCTTTAGCATTTATCTGATATACTTGGTTTGAGAAATAAAAATTCCTTGGTTGCTTTGACGTATTTGAAGTCCCAGAAAGAAGGATAGTTCTCCAAGTAGCGACATTTCAAATTATTTCTACATATCTTTTGCAAATTTCTAGCTTAACCTGTCATCATCACTACCAAAAATAATATCATCAACATAAACTTCAATTAATAAAATATTACCTTGACTTACCTTGATGTAGAGGTTGTTGTCTGCACTTCCTTTTCTGAACATTGTCTGTTGCATATACTTATCCAATCTAGAGTACCATGCTCTAGGAGCCTGTTTTAGACCATACAAGGCCTTCTTTAATGTACACACATAATCTGTGTTCTTTGACAACTGAAATTCTTCTAGTTGTTCAATGTAGACTTCTTCTTCAAGTTCCCCATTCATAAAAGTTGATTTTACATCTATCTGATATACTTTAACATTTTTGGAGCATGCATAAGCTAAAAGAAAACGGATTACTTCCATTCTGGAAACTGAGGCAAATGTCTCTTCAAAGTCGATTCATTCAATATGAGCATATCCTTTACATACCAATCTAGATTTGTTCCTCGTAACTTGTCCATCTTCATTTAATTTATTCCTGAAAACTCATTTTGTACTGATCACATTCTTATTTTTTGGTCTTGGAACCAATTCCCAAGTGTCATTTTTCTCTATTTGATCCAATTCTTCATCCATGGCCTTATTCCAAAATTCATCCTTGTTGGCTTCTTCAAAACAGTTTGGTTCAATTGTAGATAA
>SNQJ01S0000402.1:273977-295488 GCA_010110895.2 Picea sitchensis | reverse complement strand
AAAATCTCTTAAACCACTTTGACTACTTTGACCTTTTGGGGCTTCTAGATGACATATGAGGGTCCTCCAACTTCGTAAGGCCATAACTCTCAAACCGTGAGGAGTTATGTGACATTCCACATACCACTAGAAATGGAATGATATGTATTATCCATATGGAATAGTATTACCTTCAAATATAGAAAAAATCATACAGTTATCCATCAAACAAACTTGGGTCCATTACCCAAAACTGGGTTCTCCAACTTCACATGGTCATAACTCTCTAACCATGTGGAGTTATGTGATGTTCTACATACCACCAGAAATGGCATGACAAGAACTATCCATATAGGATGTTTTCCCTGAAAAATTCATTTTCCTTCATCTCATTATTCCACAATTAATCATGGGTTCTCTTAGTTCGCAAAGCATCTTCCCGTGAGGGATTTCACCATAAGGGGACCACTTTGGAGTTCATCCATATTTACTTCTTATAAACCATGATAAAAAAATAATGAGTCATACTTACATCAAACAATATTGGGTCCATTACCCAAACCTTTGTGCTACGGGGCTTTCTACAAGGGTTGACATCAATGACAACCAACCTTAATCAACAAGAACATCAATCCACTGTGGTGGAGTCGTCATGTACACTAAATCATATCAAGGTTAAACCTTTATTTGATGTTGGTGCTATAGATAGTTTCATTTCACCATATGCATTAGAAAAGTGTGGGTTGGTAGCCTATGAGCACAATGAATTTAAGAAAGTCAAGATGGCTTCGGGGGGAAAGTAAGCAGTAGGACCTATTATCGCAAAATTTTTACTTGTCCAAATCCTTAGACAAGTAAAGAAGATTGGCATAACAAACAAGATATCATATCACTGTCACCGCAATAGGAAATCCCCACTTTTAGGGATGGATGGAAGTCCAACCCAAGGGAAGCATCCCTAGTGACCTAAAGGGTTGGGTAAGATAAGGATAAGGATAAAAGTACCCTCCCTCTCACCGATCACTCAAATCAAATATGTCACAAGGTTTGTGTTCTAGAAGGATGAGGCAAATGAAAGTGATGAAGTGTACCTGCCTAGAACAAGACAAAACAACATATATATGTCAAAGTTTCAAGTATAAATATGATACTAAGCCTCAGGAGACAGTAAACCAAGTGAAAATGTGCTAGCTAATAACAAATTTCAGCAATGAACAAGTTTACAACATCAATTAAAAAATTGTAACAGTTGCAAAAAAATACTCTGCAAAAATCCTTGAAAAGACAATGAAAAAATAGTATTTATTATGTAGAATGATAACCAATTGTCACAAACAATTTTTGAGGTGTTTAGCTAGCATTCAAAGTCAATTATGTGGAAAATTTGTTGTAGTTAGATAGTTGTAACAAAGCTTTGTAACCATATCAAGTAAGTCAGAGATCTAGGCTAAATTAGTGTTAGTATTAGTTAGTAAAAGATTAAGAGAGTAGATTTTAAGTGTTTGATCAACCTTCCAACAAAAGAGAAGCAAGAACGAGTGCCTTTTAGGTTTTATGGAGTCAATTATATCAGCACAATAAATTGGAGAAATAACAATGATTGTACTTGTCTAAGAGATAACAAGGTGGAAGCTTGAGAAGTAGTGCCTTAAGTCCTCAAGTACCAAGATTTAAGGAGAATATTCAACTAGGATGTAAGCACTTCTAGGCCCTAGCGATTTCTCCTATTCTTAGACTCTTGAAATATATTTCATGCAACAAGAACTAGAAAAATCTTCTAAACTGCTAGCACTTTAGGGCTCTAGAAGTTTTTCTAGACAAGATCCTCTTAGGCAAAAGTTAGCAAACAAAGAGCAAGAAAGAAGCACCTTATGTTTCTTACTCCTAGGGTTTTCAAGCAAGAAATTTCATAATCTTAAATACAAACAAGTAAACATAACATAAAAATCTATCATGAAATGAAAATTGTAGATTTACTTACTTCACCAAGAATAATCAAGCATAAAAACCCTAGATTTTCCAAAATTCCACCAATAAATTATCCAAAATGTATCCAAACAAGTCTCCAATAAAGTGTGCCTCAAAATTTCATCCAAGTACCCCAAAAAGAGCGCCAATTTCAATCCCCCACTTGTTAGAGATGAGTTTTTGATGTAAAAATGAATTTAGTCAGTCATACTTATATGGAAAATCCTGGCTTAATTACCCAACAGTTGTGTCTTTTCATAGTTTTGAGCGTCCATGTCAATTTGCCCATTAAAATTAAAAAAGAAAATCAATTATTTACAAAATAACCCTCAAAGGGTGACTTCATGCACCTTTAGGGTGACATTAGGCCTCCTCAAGGAGACGTTGAGTTGGAGAAGCATGGGGCTAGGCCTCCAAAGGCCCCAATCCATGTCCACATGTGCCAACATTATCATTAAGGACCTCCTCCATCAAGTATCCATCAAACCCCAACCCTAGGTGACGTCATGGGATAGGAAGGTGTCATTTTTTCCTCCAAAGGCCAACGTTCAAGTGGGAGGAGATAGAAACCCATCCTGAGGTCATGTCAGAGTGCCTCCAAAAGAAACATCCTCTTCCTTTATTTTTCAGTTGGTCATCGCAATTTTTCCCCAGGAATGGGGTCTCTGCATCCATCCATGGGATTCAATCCCTCATGAAGGTCTGAACTAATCATCTCCTCATGAATACCTGTCCACCAAGGAAGGTCCATGATACATGAACTCATTACCTCATGGAGAAAGACCCATTTCCCTCTGGGACCAGTCTAGTGTGGTGGATGTTGTTGTTAATGATGATGTGTAGAATGCATCAATGAGAAAGAATGACCCTCTGGGGCTATGCTCTGTCCACCTGGCTCTTGGCACTCCATGTCTACAACCTATGGGCCTCGAGACATAATCTCCTTAGTTACCCCTAGGTTGGGGGTAACAGGACCTAGCATCAAGGATTGCTTTGTAGACCTGGGAGTGTGTACTACTAGGTTGAAGGTGTACGTCACTTCCATAGGGATGTATGACCTAATCATTGGGATAAAATGGCTAGATGTTAATCGAGCTATGGTAGATTGTTTCGTGAATAGGAAGTTTTGTGTAGATGATGAAGTAAGGTCAATAGAGATCCATGGTATTGAGAGGAAGCTTCCTTTACTTTTTATCTCGTCAATGAAGGTTAAACATTGCATGAGGTAGGGTTGTCGATTATATGTAATGGAAGCAGTAAATGAAGGGAAGGGACCCTCTCTAGATCAATATCCAATTTTTTTAGAATTCAAGGATGTTTTTCCAAAAGAGTTTTCAGGGTTACCTCTTGAAAGGGAGCTTGATTTTACCATTGAGCTAAAACCTAGAGCGGAGCCAATTTCCAAGACACTGTATAAAATGACGGCTCCAAAACTTTGTGAGTTACAGATGCAGTTGAAGGAACTACTGGAATTGGGGCTTATAAGGCCTATTGTTTCACCTTGGGGTGCACCAATAATATTTGTCAAGAATAAGGATGGTTCCTTACAACTATGTATCTATTACAGGGACTTGAACCGATCTACGGTGAAGAATAGGTACCCAATACCATAGATATATGATATCTTTGATTAGTTGAAAGGAGTCGCAGATTTCTCAAAAATAAATCTGCGATCAAGATTAAGGAAGGTGACATTCCTAAAACCACCTTCTGAACTAGGTCCGGACATTATGAGTTCATTGTGGTGCCTTTTGGTTTGACCAATGTACTGGATGTATTCATGAGCCTTATGAATGGTGTATTTTGAAAGTACTTAGACCACTTTGTGCAAGTCTTTCTAGATGATATTATCATCTATTCCAAGAATGAAAGAGAACATGAGGAAGAATTGAGAGTGGTGTTGTCATGCCTTAGAGTGAACAAGTTGTATGGAAAGTTGTTGAAATGCTCTTTATTTCATAAATAAATTCACTACCTTGGTCTTATTATTTCTGGAGAAGGAATTTTTGTGGACCCAAAAAAGGTGAAGGCCATAATGGATTGCTTAGTGCCGAAAAATGCTCCTGAGGTGAGAAGATTCATCGGGATAGTTGGTTATTATCAAGGTTTGTGGAAGGATTCTTGAAGATTTTGAAACTCATTACCACCTTGCAGTGCAAGGGAGTCAGGTATGAGTGGATAGGAAAATGTGACATCACATTCATCGAGCTTAAGAGATTACTAACCAGTGCACCAATTCTATGAGTGCCTGATATGGATAAAGACTTCACAGTCTGCACGTATGCCTCGAAATAAAGGTTGGGGGTCGTGTTAATGAAACATAGGGGAGTGATAGCATATGCATAAAAGAAGTTAAATAAGCATGAGGAGATCCACGCTACCCATGATTTAGATTTGGCAAATCTAATGCTAGTTATGAAGCTTTGGAGGCACTATCTAGTGGGGAGAACCTTTTAGTTCAAAATGGACCATGAAATCTTAAAGCATCACTTCACTCAAATGGATCTCAATGTTAGGCAGAGGCGATGAAGCGAGTTTATGAGTGAGTACGATTTTGGAATTTCATACATCAAGGGAAAGTAGAATGTGGTCATATATGCCCTTAATCATGAGGCCACAAATCTTCTCCTTGGTGCCCTTAAAGATCAATTTGAGGGAGAGATTGTTGGGACAACTTCTTGGAGATAGTTGGTATTTAAAGGTTTCTTTATCCCTCTGGATCGAGAGATAGTTAGAGTCAAATTTTGAAGGATATAGCCTTGAAGAAAATGGATTGTTCAGATACTAGGGAAGGATGTACATCCCTGAGGATGGGGCTAGTCAAAGCATTATACTCAATGAATCCCATAGAGCACTTCAATGTGTGCATCCGAGTGTGAAGAAAACGTGTACAGACATGAAGAACCTTTTCTTCTAGGAATGAATGAAGTGTGTTGTAGTCCATTTCATCGCTAAATTTATTGAGTGTCAACAAGTGAAGGTTGATCATCACCACCTGAGAGGTTTCCTACAACCGCATGATGTTCCTATGTCCAAATGGAAAGTAATTTATATGGATTTTGTTATGGGATTAACACTCACATCGCAAAGGCACAATGCCATTCTTTTTATAGTTGATAAGATAACCAAAAGTGCACATTTTATTCCAGTCAAAGACACTTATGATGTCACTAATGTAGTGCATGTTTTTATAAGTGAAGTTATCATTCTGCATGGGCTACCCAAGAATAACATTTCAGATAGGGACTCTCAGTTTACATCTAGGTTTTGGAAAAGTTTGTAGTTAGCATCAAGGACTCAATTGAACTTGAGTATAGTGTATCATCCTTAAACAATATGTAGATTGAAAGAGTAAATTGGGTTATGGAAGACATCCTTAGGATGTATGTTATGGATAATCAAACCCATTGAGAGAAGTACCTACCTTTGGTAGAGTTCGACTACAATAACATTTTTCATAACTCAATTGGAATGTCACCTAATCAAGCTTTGTATGGAAGACCATGTAGAACACCATTGATTTGGGAAATGTTAGACGACCAAGTGACAGTAGGGTCAGAATTGATTCAAGAGATGCAGGAGAAAGTGATTAAGATTAGACAGCGGTTAAAGGAGGCACATGATAGATAGAAAATTTATGATGATGCACATAGGACTGACCGAAGTTATGAATTAGGAGATCGGGTTTTCATTTGTATTGAGCCTAATAAGAGTACCATTCGGTTTGGGAAAGGGACAAAGTTTTCACCTTTATTTATATGGCCATTTAAAATTTGAGAGAGAATTGGACCTATTGCTTGTCGTCTCGTACTTCCATCCCACTTGCATAAAAATCAAGATGTTTTTCATGTATATGTTATACGACATTATATCGCTAACGAATCTCACAAACTAAATTGGAAGAAATTGCAAGTCTCAAATGCAGGAACCATCATATTCGAACCATTACGCATCTTGGATTGTAGGGTCTGATGGCTCAAGCACCATTTGGTGGACCAAGTTAAGGTCCAATTGGACAAGTATAGCCTGGGATCTGCTACTTGGGAAGATGCAGAGACTATACAAGGAGATCATCCCTCACTTTTTTTACCACAACTTTGAGACTATGTTTCTCGAAGGGTGGGTGTACATGTAATGCCTCGTTTTGACTTAGGCAACTAGAATTACTTATGGCCTAGTCATATCTTAATTTGTTTATTATATGTGGAACACTATTAACTTGACACTTTAAATTTTGGACATATGTACCTATGTGAATGTAAATACTATGAATGTTTATCATTATGTGATTTATGATAGATATTATGCGACCTATTTCTAGCATGAAAAATTGAATTTGAAAGATATTGGTACATGGATACCCAATTAATGATATGGTTAAATGCAAGTATATGTTAATAGTGTATGGATATGCAGGAGTTCGTGTTATAAACTAACCTGCAAATTTAATGGGTTAAGTAATAGCCAAAGAAGCATGATAATAAATGGTTGATGTCGTGAACATCGATCGAGAAACGATATGATATGAATCGTTGTATGTAAATTATGTTGGTTCAACTGAATTACTATGATATGTGGGAAAGTGCAAGGTTTTCAGGTAATGTGAATGCCTGAAACTAAATACTTGATGACAAGATTCCCCGCAACACAATGCCATTATATGGACCATGATAGGGTGTTGACCCTAGTTTTATCAGGAGGGGTGGAGGCATTTCCCACCATGTATCTTGTGAAACCTAGAGTCATGTGAGGACAGTGTTAGATCATGTTCCTTTAAACGTGTGATGATGACTGCCAGTTTATTGTCGGGGAAGCTTGGTCAAGGCAGTTGACACTTCCACTTACAGGTTCTATATGGAGTTAGGTTAATATAGTTGACGCTCTAGGATAGTCCAACAAAGAAAGGATAGGGATGGAAGGTGGAAGTAAGTTAGGGAGGCGGGGAGTTAGAAATAGTTGAGAGTCTGTAGGGTTTTAATATTATAGCATAAGTGCATGAATAAATCTGTGTTCTTTAATTACAATTATCTAGGTAGATGTTGCATTTGTGCTAAACTATTATAATTGAAGGATGTTGATAATATTGTAAATAGTTGATTTATCCATTATGAATTTAATTCCATTGTTGATTGGATTGGAAGCATACAAGAATTTCATTAGATGTGTTGATTATTTACATTAGTACATGCAAGAGCTACATATGCGCCAGCGACGCATACATGTCTTGCATGTATACACTAGTATTTATGAATGTATTAAATTAATGATGTTTTTTTATTTGAACTAGATGTATAAACCTTGTTATTATTATCTTTATATTGTGAATGACCATAACTTCGGGATGAAGTTTCTTAAAGGGTGGGTGCATGTAACACCCCACATTTTATTAAATTAACAAATTTGTTAAATTTATTAAATTGATTAATTTAATTAATTTGATTTAAGTTGATCAATTTAATTAACTGAATTAAGATGATTAATTAAATTCAAGTACTTATGATTTAATTAGTAAAAATTAATATTGTTTAAATAAAGAGATTTTTTTTGTTGTGTGTGTTTATGCATTTATGGACTAGTGGATGTGCAGTTGTGAAAAGATATTATTTTTGGATGGAGAATTTATGCGTTATAAATGGGAGTTAAGGAGAGGATAAGGCGTGTCATGAGGAGGGCCTTCGAAGGGGGGAAGGCGGCAGATGTAGGATAAGGGGATGGATTTCATGTTGAGGAGGGGATCAAAATTTTGGGGAAGAGCGGGAGGATAGGATTCTTTGGGAGAGAAGGGAACTTGGAGTTGGAAATTTTTGGGAAGATACTAGCTACACTGAGAGGTGGGAATTTTGGTCTCGAGGGACAGGAAACCGCAAGGATTTCCTGGAGATAGGGAGTCAGAGAGGTTGTCTCTAGCTAGTTGGGAGAAAAATCAGCCAATTCAATTAGTTTGAGTAGAAAAGGACAAGGGAGTCACTCAACTCAGCTGGGACTAAATAAACCAGAAAATTAAGGTATTTTGTTAATTGTTTTAATTGTAAAGATGGTGAGCAATTTGTTGAGATCATTATTAGGTTCATTCATTATGGTTAAGAATGTTAGGAATGTTTACCAGCTTTAGGAATTAGAATACATCAATATTCATTTTCAGTAGAATTAATTTTTTCCTTACAGACAGAAATTTACAATTGAAATTAGAGCATTTACATTTGAAAGAACGAAAATTTTACATTGATAATTGAATGCATGTATAAGATTTACAAAGTAGATAAATTTTGAGGCCCTGTAGGGAGGGGCCTCACATTGACTATGGCTTTCCATGGTTGAAACTACAAATTAATAGTGATGAATCTTCCTCATAATGGTTAACAATACAATTTACTAGTGAGACCTATTTTCAACAAAGTATTCTCAAAAAGTATGCATGGGATGTTCTTCCTCATACAAGTGTGTTGAATTTATAACCCTAGGTTCATAATCACTTCGTTCTTGAAAGGACATAAAACCATGCCTCCCAACTAGAAAATGCATGGTAAATTTTATACTTAGAAGAGTTAGTCCACCTCAATTTATCAGTTGTAATCATTATTTCATTGAAATACATGGAAAGAACCAATGATTATTATTGACTATGATTGAAGATGGTTGACTAGTTGACTATGGTTGACTGTAGACTATAGTTCACTATTTTTTACTATTTGCTACTTATGTTTTCATGATTGATGATGGTATACTCATGGTTGATGCAAAAAGTTAATAATAAGACATATCTTCCTCCCAACAATTGACTATACAATTTACTAATAAGACCAATTTTCAAAAAGGGACTCTCAAAGATTATTCAAGTGAGATTCTACCTTATAAAATTGTGTTGAATATAAAACCTTAGATCATAATCTCGCATTCTTCAAAGGACATGCGATTCAACTAGAAAAGTGGTGTTCATTTTCTTTCCTAGAGAGTTAGTCTCCCTCAACCCCTCACTACAATCATTACTTCATTATGTTTATACTTGGGAAGAATCAATAATTATGGTTGGCCACAGTTCACTATGTTTGACTATGGTTAACTATAGTTGTGTATGGTTGACCATAGTGACCATGGTTTTCCATAGTTGATGCTACAAATTAATAGCGAGACATATCTTCCTCTTAATGGTTGACGATAACATTTAATAGTGAGACCTATTTTTAACAATGACTCTTGAAGAGTAAATTATTCATTATATAAATATTGTTGGGCACTGAAAATTGTTGGACACTAAATATTGAGGACACTATGCACCAATGCTTAACTATGATTGGAAACTATATTTAGCTTCAACTACGAAAAGTCTCTTAAAATATATAACATAAATATATATATTAACACAATCCATAACATTACGCATAACCATTTTCTAACAAAGCATTAGTCTAGGTTTTATGTTGATAATGAGACAATAACACAACAAAATAATAAACATAGCACAAACATGGGTTTATAGTGGAAAACTTGAGAACTAGGATAAAAACCCACTCTAAATATATTCTCTTCAATAACAAAAATTTTCATTACATTATATCTAACCATTTGTCTCTCATGTCCCATGTCCATGGGTCCTTATCTCAACCATATATCTCTTAGCTCTACCCATTGTCCCATGAAACACCCTAGATAGTCCAACAAGAAAACTCAATTGTGAAACAACTTCATGGAACCCTTTCTCAATCAATAACACTCGTATGAACAAGACAGATTGTGATCACTATCCATAAACCCTATCCCAACTAGAAATATTAACTTACAATCAATGTCCCAACTAACCACATAACCAGGTTTCCCTTAGACTGCTCAAAAGGTAATATTTTACACATAAATACATCAAAATACACATCCAAAGACTATTTAAAACTTCAATGCAAAGGATAAAATCCCATATAACATTCATTTGACCTCGAAGTACTTGGTAGCCTCCTAGTTACATTGTCAATTCCAAATTATTTATAAGTCCTCAACCTCCAATTACAAATATCACTACAACTTGTCCACTACTCTAGGCACTGTTAAGACTTCTACTTGAGCACATCCTATCCAACATTATTATTTGTTCTAACTCTTTATCTTCTTCATATCATGGATTTTTTCTCCTTGGATTCCTTCAAAATATGGTTATTGAATGTCCCATATGACCTATATCGTTGCTTGTCTCTCGCTTTCTAATATACCAACCTCATTTAATGGCCTACATGATTACATTCACCCATGTTCCAATCTCTCTCCACTAGTATGAGTCCTTCAATTCTTGTCTCTGGACAACCTTCATGCATTGTCTCACATATTCCTTTACCTTCCTACACTCCATTGGCTCCATTAAAGACAACCCACTCAAAAGTGGTCAAGAAACCTCATCCTCGACAAACTTCCATTCATAATGGCTTGTCCTTGTTTTCCACTATACATACTCAATTATCTTTCTTCCCTTCAATTCACACTTATTTTTTCTAGTTTGGATCCCTATCTCTTGTCCCGCATTCTATCTCCAAGGACAACTCTAGGTACTATCTTCCTCATTATTTTCTTAGACATATAACATGACAATTATTCTATTTACCACTTCATTGTGTCCTTTGATGCCTCTCCTATGATTTCCTTCAATGATTTCACCTCCGCCCTAGGCCTTATCCATTAATATCACATCTCATACCTCTCTAACAACACCTTCACACAATAAACTCAATCACCACCTTTCATATTATTGAACTTACAAGTCCTACACACCAAGTGGGTACTCAAATACCATCTAACCTCATTGTACCTCTGGTTGGTATATTATATCTATAGATAAGGTTGTGGCTTCAATATGATCCCTATTGGCCTTCTATCCCTAAATTTTATGTTATATAGTTGGTGTTTCTCACCCCAACCCTCTACATTTGATCATGCATGAAATGGACTCAACCAAGAGACATTCACTTAGATAAATATGGAAAACCTTTAGTTTTCTCCAACTCAATTCACCCATTCTCATACAATTTCTTTAGCTTATACATTCCAAGCCACCCATATTTCAACTTTTCAATCTTCTTTTCTTTAGACTATCATTCAACAGGAAAAGTTATCCCTCCTCAATGGTGTGACTCTTGAATTCGTTGTCATTATGTATCTTCTTTTTTTTCCATTTCCATGAACTATTTAAACTCATACTATAACTTTTCATCTTCTAATCTCTCTAGTTCTTTCAATCTATTCTTCATTGATTCAAATATGGACCCTCTCTTGTCCACATAAATCATTAGAGATGGTATCCAATTCTTAATCATGTGATGGCTTCCTTTTCAAATGCCATCCTGAATGGAGTATGTCACACAATTCATTTAAATGTTGTCCGGTAAGACAATAAGATAACATAAAGTCTATTTACCCAACCCCTTTTCTTTAAATCACAAGCATCAATTAATGCTTATTTGTGTATTTAAGGCACTCCCTCTGAATTTATCGGTCTTTGAATCATAATAACGTTAAGAGGATTCCCAAAAGGGAGGTAGTGGAAGCAATGCCCACTATCATCACTACATATCTTCACTCTTTTCAGGGTTGGTGCATTTCCATACCAAGTGTGTAATCCCTAAATATATTATGAATTGTTATTATAACACACATACTTTAAAGTTTTGCCAAAAGAGCACGAGATTTTTGTATAATGAATAGTGGAGTTATGGACACCAAAGGAAACATTTGGAGGGATAAACCCATAGAGATTGGTGTTTTACTATTAAGCTATCAATTCAATATAATCATAACCGATGTCGGGGGGAGGTGGGAGAGTCTCATAGGGTGTTTTAATTTCAATGAATATTGTGGGATCATGTAACTTAGCATACCATCCAATTCTAAATGAAAATATTTAAACATCAAACAACAATTCAGTGGTAATCAATGACAACAACACAAAGAAGTAAAAAGAATAACTAATAATTTCATTGAACAAGGTTGTTAATTCATCATGGCATGAACAATTAACCATCAGCAATTCAAATTCACAAGAAAATACAAGGAGATTCACAATAGTAATCATTCCATTGAATTTTTCCTCTATGGGTTTTAGTCCTCGGGGATACAATCCATAGGCAAATGATAGACAAGACGATTCTTCTAAAACCTTCAATTACAACATCAAATGACAACTCTGAGTTGCAACAAAAAATGGGAGAGGAAAGTATGAAGACAATTTTAGAGAAACAAATCCCAAAACCAAGCCAATAGCATCTCACCAAAACAACAATGAGCAAAATTGTCCTCTTCAACTTCTTCTCTTTTATATTTTTTTAGGTGCCAAGTTGGTTGATTGGGTGATTGTTAATATTAATAAATACCAAATCACTCATCTATTTAAGCCATGCTAAGCTCACATTATCCCATGATGATCAAATGCTTTGAGAATTTGATACGACCTACCATATCTTTCCCTTATGTAATCAATCACATTAGTTTGTATATAACTCACATATCACCAACTACCCTGGAAAAATCAATCTTTATGAGAGAATGGGAATCTATGCCTACTTTGTCCCTATGGATTATTCTTCCTTTGTGTGAAATCATTGAAATAATGGATAACACTTTCAATAATTTTCATTCTAACAAGGGGGTTGGCCTCCAAGTTTGGATTAAGGCTTTTTCGAATTATCGCATAACTGCCACAGCTGCCCCTTTTAAACCTATGTGCATTCTTCTAGCAACTGAATGGTGGCTTCAATATAATCAGAATTCATATTTATTGACATCTCAAAGCTAACACATGTCATTTTAGGTAGGGGATGAATATGAGTGGAAATCAGGATCTCTATACATGAATTTCCCTTTCGAGCCTTAGGAAAATGAATCAGTTAAAGGTGTCATTTTAAAATGGGCAATGGGGATCTGAAAGGTGAGTTGGACGATTTATGGTTGAAATTACTTCATATATTTCCTTTACAATGACTAAAGGTTGTGTTCACGGCTTGAGAAGAGGAATTGCTTGAACTTCGATGCCCATTTTAAATTTTGTAGTCCTAATGGTCAAAGGGTTTCCTTGTGCATACCTCTTGTGGCTATTAAGTGTAATGACCCTAATCTGAACCCCATTTGTAATTGTGCATATAGGTTGGTGAGTTATTGGTACCAATTGTAAATGTAAATGTACATATAGGTTGGTGAGTCATTGGCACCAATTTTTTGTTTTGTGTGCACCTAAGTAGTATGCAAGGATTGTTATCAAATAAAGGGTACACACATTTCACAGTGTTGTGTGCACCTAGATAAGTGCGCGTGGTTTGCACATCAAAGGAAGGGTGCGCACATTTCACATTTTTTTTCACACTTGAGTAAGTGTGTGGAGACTACCTTGAAGTGTGCATCAAACTAAGTTATATATATATATATATATATATATGAAGCCAGAGAGCCTGTGTGGTTATGGGGTTGGTGAGTCAGGATGCAAATAGGCTAGCATGTCTATCCTTATAAAATGTAATCACACTCAAGTTATTAATAATATCACATAGTTGTGCACAGACAGATTAGACAAAAATAGATGGGGGAATAAACTCCAACAAAAAAGGGAAAAGTGGGGGGCTAAGCTAAGGGGGCTTAAGTCTAAGGGAATATTTTATTAATATTTCTAAAAAGTGTAATTTATGGATAATTATTTATCCCAAGTTCCCAAGGGATGGGAACGATTCACCATGTGGGTAAAGCTAATTTTGAAGGTGACAAGTGTCCAATTTAAGGCATGAAATATATATTGTTTTCCTTAGTGTACTTCGGGGAAAAAAAATCATTCATCTCATTCCTTGATCATTCAAACCAACACTCCTCTGGGGAGATCTAGAATTGGTTGTCGTTGTATAACCATGTGCTTGGGAAAAATTGGTTTGTGGTGGAAGAGGAAGGTTGTCAGGCCCATGAGCATTCTCTCCAAGTGAGAGATTTGTTTTCAAATAGGCAGGTTGTCAGGCCCACGATCATTCTCTCCAAGTGAAATATTTGTTGATGAACAAGCGGGTTGTCAGGCCCGTGAGCATTCTCTCCAGGTGAGAATTTTGTTGGGAATTTTTATGTGGTGCATTGGGAATTAGTTCTAGTGCTATGATACTTCATGCTCGTCCTGTTTTTGAAGCCCTGGAAGGGAAGTGGGGCAACCAAGGACTGTTGAGAAGAGAATGGGGCACACTTCCGGGGGTGGGAAAGGCATGTGGGGAATGAGAGACTGTAGACTAGTTGCAACAGTGGGCACCTTGGACTGAACAATTATGTTGATTATCAAACCTTATCCTGGCATTAGGAATCATTTTTCCCTGGTGGAGTTTAAGCCCCATATCGGAGGTGACCTTTTGCTGAAAGTTTATGAGCAATGAATTCTATCGTTGGGAGGAATGTCTGAGTTTTGCACGCAGTTGGTGACTTTCCATAAAAGATAAGTGTCATTTATGTTCTTGTCTCATTTACTGTGTGCTTAATTATCTATGTTTGATATGGATTTAATTCGTGTATGATGTTGCATATAAGTAATTGTTGTTATCTTGTATAATGTTGCTTGCACATGTAAGTGTAGTGTTGATATTCAGTATTTGTAGTCGTACATGTTGAGTATGACAGTTGTTATTAGTTATTGATTTTAAGTTAACCTTATAATAATGGTCATGAGTCTCTAAGGTGAGGTTAGAATGGTCATCCGCGCAGGGAAATATTTTGTGCGCACAAGAGGCTGGATTCGCTTGTGTGCACAGGGAAGTAGTCTGGGAACACAAGGAGTACAGAATTTGTGTGTGACACCAGAATGGTTGCACGAGCAGTAGTGATCACATGTTCAAAGTGGATTACACACATAGTATTGTTGTGTGCTCAGCATGCTTGTGCGCGCAGTTGTATTTTGTTACTTACACTGTTATAAGTTGTGTCATAAGAGGAAATTTTGTGTGGCACGACCCGGCTTGGGGTCGAGCACGTTACTTCAAGTATTTTTGCGTAGACCAATTTTATAGAGTAGAATTTGTGCACTATATTTTGGAGTAGCATTGCTTAATAGTAAGTTGGCTACGTTACAAATTGGTATCATAGTGGTATTGGGAGAGTTGTAGTAGTGGAACCCAACTGGGAGGTTGGGTACGTTACATTGTGCTATCAGAGCAGTTGGTTCAACATTGGACTTGTATGGGCCAGAGATCAACAAGAAGTTGCAGAGCTATTGGTTCAACACTGGATTGGTATGGGCCAGAGATCAACATGAAATTGGCATGCGCGCTAAGTATCGGTGCTGCACAGTGCAGAGTTTATTGTGGATGAAAAATACTAGTGCACAGTGCAAAGTTGTGATGCGCACAAAATATTGATGTGCAGGTGTGAGCACTAGAATTTGGGATGTTAAAATCATCTAAGGAAACAGAAGAAATTATTTTGACAAAATGGTGCAAAGTTTCATGAAGTTGTCACATGAATTCCTCTGACAAATCTTATTGCCTGCACATTTTGCAAAAATAATAGCGATTAGAGAAGGACAAAAACAACGCAGAAAGTTAGAAAGCATGGAAAATGTGCAGAGAAATTATAGCGACGATGATGAATTCGGGGATTTGTATTTTGGTTTGGGTGTTGATGGTACAGAATCCAAGGAGGAGAACATAAACTTGGTGGAAACCATAAAGGGACTGCAAAAATATGTCCAAATCTATAAAGATGATAATGAAAGGTTTATGAAATCCAAGGAGCAACGAGATGACTTCAATGTCAAGTTGATGCAAAGCTTGGATAGAATAAAAAAGAAAATGGATAAGAAGACAGATTCAAGCAAGTCAAGGAGTCACAAGTCTCATGGTGAAAGAAGAGAAACAAGAGGTGTTGATAGGAAGTATCACCACTCACCAAAGCATTCATTTAGGAAAGCATGCAGTATCTCATGTTCATCTCCTATCAGAAATCATAAGAGGAGGATCGTGGTGGACGAGCTATAGGGATAAATGAATAAGATCAAGCCTCCTACCTTTGACGGTGAGCACAAGAAGGATGAAGATGCGGAGACCTAGCTATTGGGTATGAGGAAGTACTTCCAGCTGCATAATTACTCTGTGCAGACAGAAGGGATAATTTTCATCTATCAACTAAAAGAAAAAACATCAATGTGGTGGAATCAGTTCGTGCAAGTGAAACACATTGATGAAAAGAAGGTTACTTGGAGGGCGTTCAAGAGGTATTTTCAAAATAAATACTTAACTAAGAGATATTATGACAAGGAAATGAAGGAGTTATTTGACCTCAAGCTTGGAAGTATGACAATAGATGAGTATGAAAGAAGATCCCTGGAACTGTTGAAATATGTTGCATTCATCAAGGATTAGCAAGTTAAAATTCAGAGGTATTTGAGTGGGTTGCCCTCATTTATCAGTGATAAGAAACAATATGATGACCCCAAGACATAGAAGGAAACCATAAGGTGCACTAAATGTCTTTATGATCAGCAAAAGGGAAGATCGGATTTCAAAAAGGCTTGAAAGACAAGATGAAAAGCAAGGTGGAATAGAGGAAGAAGGGGACTAAGTCACCATTTTTCAGAAATACTACCCAAGGACAACCAACTCCCAAGGAGCCTAGAATGACTGAGACGGTGGGTAAAAAACCAATGCAACGACTTATTCAATGTTGGGGTTGTAGTGGAGATCATATGTACAAATATTTCCCTCAAAGAGGTGAAAAAACGAGGATTGTGCGCAGTGTGCAGCAAGTTGCGATAGTTTAATACATGGGTAGAAATGTACCTAGGATTTACACAACCCTCGATAACAAGAAAGTTGAGTTTCAGTCGCACATGATTGAAGTGGACAGTAACATTAATGACCAACCCATTGTTATTTTAATTGATTCGGGATCTAGTCATAGTTATCTAGATCCTAAGATGGTGGAAAATTTTCAATTCTCGAGAAGAAAGCTTGGAAAATCTTGGTCAATGCAGCTAGCTACAAGGGAAAAAAGGAAAATTAATGAGATGGTTAAGGCATGTCTAATGGAAATGAATGGACTGTGCACAAAAGTTGATTTGAATATCATACCTTTGGGCTCGTGTGATTTCTTCATTGGTATGGATTGGTTGGATCAACATCATGTTGTTCTAGACTATTACAATAAGGCATTTACTTTCTTGGATGAGAAAGGAAACTTAAGAACAGTAACTATAAAGCTACAAGAAAGGATTTCAAGTATTTGCAGTGCACATGGAGGAGGCACCTAAGGTCAAAATGTCAAATGTTGAAAACTATACGGTATTGAAAAAATTTGAGGATGTCTTTAAAGAGAAATCGAGGTTGCCACCGAAAAGAGATATCGATTTCTCTATAAACGTGATGCCAGGAGAAGCTCATGTATACAAGACTCCTTATAGGATGAGTACACCAGAGTTGAAGGAATTACAAATACAACTTGAAGAGCTTCTGAAGAAGGGGTATATACGTCCAAGTGTGTCACCGTGGGGTGCCTCAGTATTGTTTGTGAAAAAGAAGGATGGTACGCTAAGACTTTGCATTGACTTCAAACAGTTGAACAAAGTAACAGTGAAGAACAAGTATCATTTTCCAAGAATAGATGACCTCTTTGATTATCTGAGGGGTGCGCAGATATTTTCAAAGATTGATCTCATATCTGGATATCACCAAGTGAGAATTAAATAAGAATACATCAGCAATACTACCTTCAGAACGAGGCACAGACATTACGAGTTCATTATGGTGCCATTCGGGTTGTCAAATGCACAAGTTGTCTTCATGTGTTTGATGAATGGAGTTTTCATAAATTACTTAGATAAGTTTGTCATTGTATTTCTAGATGGCATACTTATTTACTCAAAGTCTAAAGAAGAGCACGAGCAGCACTTGAGGGTGATGCTACAAGTATTGAAGAAGCATCAGTTGTATGCAAAGTTGAGCAAGTGTTCATTTTACCAACAACAGATTCATTATTTAGGTCATATCATTTCCAAGGAAGGAATAGTTGTGGATCCAGAAAATATACAGGTCATTGAAGAATGGCCAGCACCAAGAAATGTCGCAGAGGTGAGCTCCTTCATGGGACTTGCAGGTTATTACATAAGGTTTATTGAAGGCTTCTCAAAAATTGTGCACCCAATCACATCCTTGCAAAAGAAAGGTGCGACATTCAAGTGGACTTATGATTGTGTAAGAAGTTTTCAGCACTTGAAGAGTGTATGTACAGATGCTTGCAAAGAAGGACTTGGGGGAGTCCTTAGTCAAAATCGACATGTGATATGCTACGAATCAATAAAGATAAAAGAGCATGAAAGGTTCTATGCTATTTATGACTTAGAATTGGCAGCCATAGTACATGCCTTGAAGATGTGGCAGCACTATCTCGTGGTAAATTATTTGAGCTGAGAACAGACCATAGTTGTATGAAGTATATGTTTGGACAGTCAATTTTAAATGTCATACAAAGTAGGTGGTTAGAATTCCTCAATGAGTATGAATTTGACATAAATCATATTAGAGGGAAAAAGAACAAAGTGTCTAACGCACTCAGCAGGAGGGTGCACGAAATGCATGCCACGGTCATTAGCATGAAAAAATCAGATTTGAGTGACATAATTTTAGAGGTTGTCAAATCAGATCAGTGTTATGTGACCATAAAGACGAATTTACAGCAAGGTATGTCACAGCGGGAATTGGAAGGTTATGAGCTGAAAGATGATGGAATCCTCATGTATAGGCTCAAAGTTTATGTGTCAAATGTTCAAGAGTTGAAAAATATGTCATTGTCAAAGATGCATAAATTTCCTTATGCAGGACATCCAGGCTACCAGAAGACAATAGCAACAATCAAAAAGAAATAGTATTGGTCAGGCCTGAAAAAGGAGGTTGTTGATTTTATTGCTATCTTCCTTGAATGTCAAAAGGTCAAGGTTGAGCACAGACATCTGGCTGGTTTGCTACAACCTTTTCCCATTCCTGAGTGGAAGTGAGAAGTTGTAACCATGGATTTCATTACTAAGTTGCCTAGGACTGCTAAGCAACATGATTCTATTATGGTGGTGGTTGACAAGCTTACTAAAGATGCACATTTTATTCCAGTGAAGTTTGCGCACAAGGCATCCAACATTTCTAAAATATACATGCGATAAATTGCTAAGTTCCATGGTGTACCTAAGACAATTGTGTCTGACAGAGATCTGAAGTTCACATCGAAATTTTGGAAAGGGTTATTCAAAGGATTTAGGACATGTTATCACTCCAGGAAACTCTCCTAGGCTGTAAGTCGGAGATGCCTGGTAACTAACTCTTTTTGGGAAATATTTTCTTAATATTTTATGTGGTTTTTGGATCAAGATGAATATCTAGGGACTGGACTATGTTTTCAAGACTTCCTAGAAATACAAAATCTCACAAGGCCTTCAAGTAATGCAGTTAGACAAGGTTTGATTAAAAGGTAGAGAAGATAGCTATTGAACCAGACTATACTCATATAAAACAAGCACAATGGGTTTAATAACCAAGGAAATAACTTATGATCATCAACTTAATCAATCAATTAGTGAGATGACAGTCACATACAAATTGAATGAGCATCAATAAAGAAAATTCACTCATAAGATATCAGAGAACAGAAAAGGAAAGTCTGACAACACAACTGAAGGAAGCCTGCAATTTTTCATAAAATAAGAATAGGTCTCTCTTACAGTACAGCATGTAGAACCCAAACTCGAACCCTTGGTTCATATTCTATCCTAAGATTTATAGCATTACAAAGTAGTTCTAAGATCTTGAAAACAAGGATCAAATATACTAAGAATAGTAATTCAAAATTCTGTTGCAAAATAAGTGGGATGCTTCCCCAAAATGAGGCCAATCCCATATTTCTCTCTGTTGATTGTTGGTGTAGTGTAGAACAGCCTCCCAAGGCTACGTGATGACTTTCAAATTGAGACTAAACCGAATTTGTTGATGTGACCAGGTGTCCTGCTTTCTATCTTAATTAAAAATGTCCATAACCTTTGAAATAACTCCTTTCTCCGTAATATGTCAAAAATAATTGTTGGGATGGATTTGAT
Source organism: Picea sitchensis (assembly GCA_010110895.2). Taxonomy (NCBI): domain Eukaryota; kingdom Viridiplantae; phylum Streptophyta; class Pinopsida; order Pinales; family Pinaceae; genus Picea; species Picea sitchensis. Next base: position 275,483 of record SNQJ01S0000402.1, on the reverse strand, counting down.
AATTCATTAGACATTCATTGGAAAAGATCTCGAATCTTTTCATCTCAAAAATCCTTGACCTGTGTAAAAAAATTTCCAATTTTGGACACACAGGCTTTCGGTGGTTATCTGGAAAAATTCCTGGTGAGTTATCCACCGAAAGCACCTCTTTTCAGTGGTTAATGAGCACACTGTAGGCTCGCCTAAACCACTGAAAGTTGATCTTTGAAGAGTTTCAAAATTGCAAAAAATGTTTGTCCTGAATCCTCTTTTAATACTCAAACTTTCTTAGATGTTGCAGTCCTGGTTCGTGCAGACCTACAAACTTTTGTTGATTGTGTAGGGAGTTCTGGTACATCTATAATTGTTGTGGCTAAATTAGCCAAAGTATCCAGTCTAGTTTGTTCCTCTTTAGGTGCTTCAAACTTCTTTAACTTGAGCCTCAGAATCCTGAGCTGCCTGTAGAGTTTCATGTTTTCTTTGATCAAATCTTTGTTTCTATCTTTGATTTTATCATGTTTTTCTCTAAGAGTTTGATTCATTTTAAATAGTTCAGCATTTCTGTCAGTGAGATCTGCGTTTGCTTTTTTTATTACCCTCTCCAGGACTTCCATCTCATAAATCTCTCGTAGGAGCTTATTGATTTTCTTTGTCTTACCTTTCTTAGGCCTGCTTGAGGAGGCTTCTGCTTCTAGTTGCCTGTGGGTCTCTGGAGGATTTGATGGAGGTAATTTTGAATTCAATTTTGCATCCTGTTCGATCTACAAGTTGTCATGTGTCTTTTCCATCCCCTGTTCTGATTCAGATTCACTATAAGGTATATTGAGAGGGTTTTTTCCTATGACAGGGTTTTTATCTTCAAACTGTAATTTCCTCTTAATTCCTCCCTTCTTTCTAGGTGATGCTTTTATAGAATCTCTGGTCATTGAGATTCCTTTCCTCCTCCTGTGACTACTCTTGGGAGTAGGATCTTTTCTACCTCTAGCCTTCTTAGCTTTTATCTCTGGAGGTCTTTCTGTTTGAAACTCATTCCAAAAAAAAAATAAACCCCACTCAGTTTGTTTCCTCTGCAGAGCTTCTCTCACAAGGAGGGTAATATGCCCCTGATGTGATAATTTGCTTACAATTTTAGCAGGTTGGGCTTTCACCTGTCTTGCCATCTTAGTCAGGGTTTTATGAAAGAAGTAAGGCATGTTTATGTGTTCTCTGCCTGTGAAATGGTTCAGCAGTTTAAAATGGTAATACATTACCCTATTGTAGCGCCCCTCACAGGTGATATACACCAAAATCGCCCTCAGCAGGAACTGCCACTTTGGCTCCAGATAAGACATGGGAATATCCTTCTTCCAAGTCAAAGCTTTATGCACTGGTAACAAATACGACATGAATTCAACATTCGAAGGTGAGGAGGTTTTAAACCAACAGTCCCCCGTTCTGGATAACCCTGTGTATTCGGCAATAGCTGCTTCATCTATAAGGAACTCCTCCCTGCCTATTTTAGCAATCCTTCCATCATAGGAAAGGGCG
>SNQJ01S0000402.1:190237-261693 GCA_010110895.2 Picea sitchensis | reverse complement strand
TACTTGCCACTGAAATGGAGGGAGCTTCGTGCAATCATATCTACCAATAACCGCTCTGCGTGGATTTGAAAATGATGAATGCAATGGATAAGACACAGGTGCTTCGAACCTTTCGGATGGACGCCACGAATGTGCATCATCTCTCGCAATGCGAGCTTTCGGCGGTTTGTATTTCTAATCATTGCACTGATTTTTGACATCTGGCTCGTGCGAAAGCACGAGCTTTCGTTTTTCCCATTCAAATACTTTCGGTGGTTTTTCCCATTCAAATACTTTCGACCCCTTATCTGCCGAACATGAGAACTTTTGGTGGTTAATGAGCACAATGGAGGCTCGCCTAAACCACCGAAACCTGATATTTTGCCATTTTCTTGACCGAACCAGAATCAACATTTCTTTTTGAAATTATTTTGGAAATACATACTCTCTAACCTATCTATAGAAATTTAAAAATCAAATTTAGAACCCAACCTATCATCTAAAATCAAATAAAATCCACTGATTTATTTGAGGAGTTAACAGGACAAATATGAAATTTAGCATAGCATATCACCCTGAGACAAATGGAAAAACAAAGAGGGTAAATCGGGTGATTGAAGATATGCTTGGAATGTATTTGATTGATAAACCATCAAAATGGGAAGACTACCTTCACTTGGTAGAATTTGCTTACAACAATGGGTATCAAGCATATTTAAAGATGAGCCCATTTTAGGCACTTTATGGTAGAAAGTACAATACATCAGTGAGTTGGGACAACCTAGCAGACAAAGTTGTGATTGGGTCAAATCTGCTCTAGGAAATGGAAGAGTAGGTGGCGAAGATAAGGCATAATTTAAAGACTGTCCAAGACAGGAAGAAAAATTGTGTAGATAAAGACAGAACCCACCAAGAGTTTAAAGCGGGTGGCCATGTGTTCTTGAAAGTAAAAGTTAGACGCAATTCCCTGAAATTGGAAAACTGTTGTAAGTTGGCATCATGTTATTATGGGCCATTTGAAATCCTAGAGAGGATTGGTCTTGTTTCATATATGTTTTCATTGCTTGCATCATTGTGTATTCATAATGTTTTCCATGCATCATTTCTAAAAAAGTATGTACCTGATGTTAATCATATTATTGATTGGAATGTGATTCGGGTGGAGCCAGAAGGCGATTTTCAAGTGCGACCTATTTGCAAATTGGATCGGGAAATCAAACAGCTACGGAATCGATTCATGGAGCTAGTAAAGGTCCAATGGATCTAGTACATTCCTGAGGATGCAACTTGGGAGCATGAGAATGTTATGCGAGCAAAGCATCCGCATCTTTTTGAAGACTTTTGAAATTTTGTATGTGCATGTGTATATAATGCACTAAGGACAGTGCATAAATAAGGAGAAGGGGAATGTAATGACTCTAATCCGAACCCCATTTGTAATTGTACATATAGGTTGGTGAGTTGTTGGTACCAATTGTAAATGTAAATGTACATATAGGCTAGTGAGTCATTCACACCAAGTTTTGGTTTTGCATGCACCTGAGTAGTGCGTGAGGATTGCTATCAAAGAAAGGGTGTGCACATTTCATAGTGTTATGTGCACCTAGGTAAGTTCACATGGTTTGCACATCAAAGGAAGGGTGCACACATTTCACAATGTTGCGCGCACTTAAGTAAGTACATGGGGATTACCTTGAAATGCACATCGAATCGAGTTATATATATAAGGCCGAAGAGCCTGTGTGGTTATGGGATTAGTGAGCCGAGATGCAAATAGGTCAATGCACCTATCCTTGTAAAATGTAATCACTCTCAAGTTATTAATAATATCACATTGTTGCATGCAAACAGATCAGACGAAAAGAGACAGGGAGCTAGAATCCATCGAAAAGGGAAAAGTGGGGGGCTAAGCCAAGGGGTCTTAAGTTCAAGGGAATATTTTATTAATATTTTTGAAAAGTGTAATTTATGGACAATTATTTATCCTAAGATCCTGAGGGATGGGAACGAGTCACCATGTAGCTAAAGCTAAAGCTAATTTTGAAGGTGACAAGTGTCAAGTTTAAGGAATGCAATATATATTGTTGGCCTTAGTGTATTTCGGTTGGGGGTCATTCATCTCATTCCTTGATCATTCAGACACACACTCCTTCAGGGAGATCTAGAACGAATTTCTATTATATAACCCTGTGCTTGGGAAAAATCGATTTGTGGTCAAAGAGGCGAGTTGTCGATCCTGTGAGAATTCTCTCCAGGTGAGATATTCGTTATCGAAGAGGTGATTTTTCAAGCCACTGATCATTCTCTCTGGGTGAGAGATTTGTTGACAAAGAGGCGGTTTGTCAGGCCCGTGATCATTCTCTTCGGGTGAGATTTTTGCTGGGAATTGTTCCCTAGTGCGTTGGACATTAGTTGTAGTGCTCTAAGACTTCATGTCCGGCCTGTTGTTGAAGCCTTGCAAGGGAAGTGGGGCAGCCAAAGGACTATTGAGCAGAGAAGGGGCACGCTTCTTGGGTTGGGAAAGGCATGTGGGGAATGAGAGATTGTAGACTAGTTGCAGTAGTGGGCACCTTGGACTGAGAAATTTCGTTGATTATCAGACCTTAGCCTAGCATTAAGAATCATTTTTCCCTGGTGGAGTTTAAGCCCCATCTCAGGGGTGACCTGTTGCTGAAAGTTTATGAGCAATAGAGTGTATGGCTAGGAGGAATGTCTGAGTTATGCGTAGTTGGTGACTTTTCATAAAATATGAGTGTCATGTATGTGCTTGTCTCATTTACTGTGTGCTTAATTATCTATATTTGATATGGTTTTAGTTCTTGTATGATGTTGCATATAAGTAATTATTGTTATTTTTTATAATGTTGCTTGCACATGTAAGTGTGGTGTTGATATTCAGTATTTGTAGTCATACATGTTGAGTATGACAGTTATTATTAGTTATTATTGTTAAGTTAACCTTGTAATAATGGTCATGAGTCTCTGAGGCGAGGTTAGAATGGTCGTGCATGCAAGGAAATACTTTTTGTGCACAAGAGGTTGGATTTGCTTGTGCGTGTAGGGAAGCAGTCTACGCACACAAGGAGAACAGAATTTGTGTGTGACACCAAAATGGTTGCGCATGCAGTAGTGATCACATGTTCAAAGTGGATTACACGCACAGTGATGGTGTGTTCTTAGCATGCTTGTGCATGCAGTTGTATTGTGTTACTTCCATTGTTATAAGTTGTGTTAAAAGAGGAAAGTTTGTGTGGTGCAAACTAACTTGGGGTCGAGCGTGTTATTTCAATTGTTTCTGCGCAGACCAATGTTATAGAGTAGAATCTATGCACTTGATTTTGGAGTAGCGTTGCTCATTAGTAAGTTGGGTACATTACAGATTGGTATGAGAGTGGTATTGGGAGAGTTGTAGTAGTGGAACCCAACTGGCAGGTTGGATATGTTACATTAAGAGTTTGAAAGAGTGATATAATTTAAAATAATGCATGTAGAGTCCTAGTGTTGAGTCGACATCCCAAATTTTGAATTCCCGTGTATTTTGAAGTTTTGATGTTGTAAGAGCTTCTTTTATACTTCCTTCCTTAAGTCCTTTGGGGATTAAGGGGACAAATGGTTTCAAAGTGATCTTTTAGAGTAGTCCCAAGCACCTAACTTCATTTTGTTATGTTTTTCAAAGATAGGCCCCATTGTTAACTCAATCCCTAAATGTATCGTTTCTCAGGATCCCTTCATTCACTTGATCTCATTTTACCATGTCCTAAATTTCTCATCAATCCTCCAAGAACAAGTCTCCTACCATATCTAAGAAAAGAGTTATTTACTTGTTGGGATAGTACCAATAACCAAAATCATTCATTTTATTTACATACTTCAATTGGAATTCATGCAATGCTTTGTTCATAAACTTAGTAACCAATTGGAATTCATGTAATGCTTTGTTCATAAACCTAGTAACCTCCTCACTTAGCAACATTTAAACCAACTCATCCTTCTTTCCTCTAAGGATGAGTTGATCGCACCATAGAAAGCAAGGGCACCAAGTAGAGATTATTTTATTAGCATTCAAACTTACCGAAAAAAAAAAAAAAAAAAATTTGCTAACTCTTTGCTTCAAACTTGAATTATTTTGAAGGTGAATGAAGACCATGAACCCCTCATTCTATTCTTTGTGCATTGTCCCAGAAGAAAGAGGCTTGCAACACTAGATCCTAGGAATCTAGAACCCAAAATCTGGTATGATTCTTAGAACCAATAATGGTTCCATATTGGGGACAATAAACCCCTAGTGGGGTGCTAAGAATCCCAGTATCATTAGATTTTATACTTGCACTCATAAAAAGAATTCATGAAGCAATGCAAGGGGGGGGAACACAAAAGGCTCTGCTATCCATTGAACTTGACTCCGACATGATCGGATCATGTGTTTGGGTAGGTGAAATCACTAAGGACATTCACTGTAGTCACTTTATGAGTTATCCAAAAGATCCTAAGTCCAAACAAATAAATGAAAAAATGGTATAATTTAGACACAACAACAATTAGACTCTACTTCAAAATTGATTATTCATGGCTATAGCCATTGCCTAGGTTTCTTAGAAAACAATTCCATTTTCATATATTAGAAAAACAAGAAAGTAACATTGTGTGGATAAAGAAAGGGAAAAGACTCTCTCTCTCTCTCTCTCTCTCTCTCTCTCTCTCTCTCTCTCTCTCTCTCCTCTCTCTCTAAATCGGATGAATATATATATATATATATATATATATATATATATATATATATATATATATATATATATATATATATATATATATATATATAATCTCCACTCATATATAAAAGTTTCACATGTTGCTCATTCATGAGAAATTGCAATTATTCTCCCACTTATGAAATAAAAGTTTCACATGTTGCTCATTCATGAGAAATTGCAATGTCTCACTACCCAAATTTCTAAAATAGAAAGTATTATTTCCTACTACAAATTTGATCTCATATGCAACCACAAATGATAAAATTTATTATGATTTAAAGGATTCTTGTGTCTCTTATCCCACAAAAGGACCAAGCCTCCTTACTTGAAATCTCTTTTCCTCACTTTCTAGTCAAACTCTCACTTTACCTTATCTTGGTGTTCCAAAAATTTATCATGAGCAACCATTTTGTCTTTGTCCATCTAAATCAAATTAGCAATTTTAACTTGCAAGGCATTGGTTTCAAATATAAAATTTTATATTAATTTGTACATTGGTAGCTTTATGTTGATTGTGAGCGAGGCATCAATTCCATAGATGTGTATAAAAGGACTCTTGCTAGTCAATTTTTTCTAGTAATTATATTTTCCCATGTTACATATTTCAGTTTCTTGTCCCAATTTTGTTTCTTATCATTAAGAGTCTTCATAAAAATCTTGGCAAACTCTTATTGTTTGATTCATCTAAAGCCATTTCCCCATGGATAATAATTATTTGAGTCGAATAGGATGACACCGTATTAGGTGCAAAACCCAATGACCTCAATGTATCAAAATGTTGTTGTATTATTTGTGGTGATCTTTCTTAGAACTCTAAAATGGGTGGAAATGTGATTTTCAATGAATCTCATGATCAGAGAGAACATAAATTTATTTATGGGAATAACTCCAACCCACCTTGTGAAATAGTCAATGACAGTGAATATCCATTTGAAACCATTACTTCAAGTTTTGTGTATTTCACCAATGAAATCACATCTCCACTATTGAAATGGCACTTTGACTATTGTATGTTGCAAAAGAAAAGTTGCTAATTGTTTCCTTCCAACAAATGATTGGAAATATCTGTAGGATCTCACCATATTGTGTACACCAACAAAAATGATCAATAATTATTTCCTAGATTTAAGGTTTTTGTGAATTGTGGAATTTAGTGAGTAATTTACTCACATAGTCTGACATTTAACTCTTTCATGATCCCTTGGGCTTCTTCAAGATTTAGACACCTTAAAATAGTGTCAATGAAATTTCTCCATCTCAAGCCACTCTAAGTGAGATAATATTTGATGAATTTGAGTCTCAATTATATCCTTTGTACTTGTTTAATTATTAAGGGAGTGCAAGGTTTTGTAAATAAAAAATAACAATTTTGTAACAATCCTCACCTTGCAACAACTTTAGGATATATAATTCCTTGCAAAAAAAGATTTGGTGTATCTCACTCTTCTTCACTAGTAATATGTGAGACACTAACAATCATCAATTTTGGTACGCCTTAGATACCTAACCAGTTTCATGGGCTTCAATTCAATATCATATTCTTGTATCTTAGTGATCCATTTGCCCCAATGTCTTGCACAATAATGCTAAGAAATAAGGTGTTTAATTGTTGAACATGGCACATGTGCTTCAATTTTTTAACTTAAAATGTATTCTCTAAAATATATAAAGGCCTCCATTAGTGCATAAGCTTGCTTCTCCATAGACATATAGTTAATTTCAACCCCATTTAACCCTCTACTCATTAATATGATAGATTTTTCCCAACCTTCCTTATTCTTTTGGAATAAGCACCATCCAAAGTATCCCTAGATGCAAAATAATAAACCCGAAACTCTTTTAAATACTTTGGGCTTACCAAAACTTAGGCATAAACAGATTGCTTACTTAATGTATTTGAAAGCATGTTTTTCTATATCACCCCATCAATTTTCTCTATCTTTCTTCAACATCGTTGTAATAGGGTTTGTGATTTAAGCAAGTTGGGCACAAACATTCAAGTTGGGAATTTTTTTTGGTTAAAGAAATACTACAACGTTTTCTTTTTTTCTTTTTTTGTTTGTTAGAAATGCTCATCACTTGCAGGGCCAGCATTTCAACTGTTGGCTAAGAAACCACAACCTAGGGGCACCTAAGTCACCAAAATCACCCAGGGATCGCACCCGACCTGGGCCGCACCAACCCTTAACATGGATGGATTTTTGGGTGTCTCCTCCGGATTAAACACTTTGTAAGGGCATTGAACTCAAGTCGCCTAACAAACGAAACCCACACCTTAACCAGTTGAGTTATCAGGAATTGACAACATTTTCTTATTTTGAGGAGGGATATGTTTAATTTCTTCAACTCTTGTTAGGTTTATCCTTATTCCATGTTTAGAGACCAAGTGTCCCAAAATATTTCCTTCTATAATGCAAAAAAAAAGGAAATTTTTGGTGTTCATCAATATGACAAACTCCCAACACCTTTCGAAGGCCTTTCTCAAATAATACATGTGATAACCCCATAGATCTAAGAATATGATGACATCATCCATGTACAGCACAATGATCTTATTCATCATATCCACAAATTCATAATGTGTCATGTCCTAGGATGTAGTGTTAACGTTGACTAACCAAAATGAAATTATGGTATAGCTAAAGTTTCCCTAGGGAGTGGTGAAGGAAATCTTGTATTGATATTCTTTAGCTACAAATACCTATTTGTACCCAAAAAAAATTACCCAACATGGACATATTTCAAAACCCACAAACTTTTGTAAGAATTTGTCCATCTTGGGAAGAGGATAGTTATCCTTCAATGACATTTGGTGCAAGTTATGGAAATCAAAACAAAACATAATCTCACCATTTTTCTTCTTTATCGATACCAAATTGACTACTCAAGTGGAATATATGATCAGCTCAATTATTTTCCCATTGAGCAATTTGATCACTTCCCTCTCAATGATGGGTGCAAACTTGCAGTTAATGGGTCATTACTTCCACCTAAACGGCTTAGCTTTCTCCTTGAGTGAAATTGTGTGTTATATTACATAGGTCTTATACATTTTCATATTGTCATAATTGAAAGCGAATGGATCTTTGAACTCTATCATTAGTAGTTTTATCCTTTGTGCTTCTTATTGAGTCCAAACACTACCCAATTTTGATCATTCAAGGACTCTTTACTTTCTAAGTTTATTTTCTAGGTCTAATTTTGAAAAAAGGGAAGACAATTTGTTTCTATCACTTTTGTCAAACAACCTCTCTAAAGGGATTAAACCTTAAGTAATTTATATGACTTGAGCTACACCACATTATGTCCACTATGTCCATCACTAGTTTCCATATTACATCTAAGACCATTATTGTGTGCAAAATTCACCTATAGAGGACCAAATTTGTCTATGCTACCAAGCAATATGAGATTAGTCCCGTGAGACAGCGCGATTGGTAAGACAGTACCTTTCTCCAAGGTTGGGAGGAGGTCTAGAGGTCAAACTCGGCTAGGTCTTCGAGACGATTATGTAATGGCTGCTATGAGCTAGTCTGGATTCTGTGATTGTAAATGATATATACCTAATATATATCGAGTAATTTCTATCGGGAAAAAGCAATATGAGATTATGAAAGTCATATTTAAATACCTATCAATTTAACCTTGTTTAGGAAAGCCAAATTGAAGGCAACTTCTATTGTGAATTCATGAAATGGTGAAGGAATGAAAGGCTGAAAATTAGTTGTTGAAACAACAAGAGTATCCACTTGTTCATTGTTCCCTCTACAAATAGCCAAAATAAAGAAGGCATCAAACATGTATATCACATCCTAGATTGTATTTCAAAATATTTAGAGTATATCATTCTTATCTAAACACAAGCTTCTAACCTACTAAACAATCAAATCAAAATACCCATATAGACGAAGCAAATCGATTCCTTTGCTCCTTGCCAAATCAAGTCATAGCAATAAGGCCTCATATTCCACCACATTATTATTGCAATTGAATGCTACTCTATTTGCGTAAGAAAACACTTGCTAACATGAGAAAGAAGAAACATCTCACACCAACATCATTTCTCAAGATGGTCCATAGTGAATGAATGCCCTCCTATTTTTCATAAGCGGTCATCACTTCAACATGAGGTTTAATATCATCCATAGTTGTTTGATTTTCCCAAATCATTTTCAAAACACACCAATTCATTCATTGTTTCATTTAAATCTTCCAAGTTAAATTTATGAGTGGGTTCTCGATGCAATTTGACATGTTGGGTATTTAGTGATAGAGAAATATAAATGGCCAATTTGGATGCTTCCACTGTTCATGGTTGCCTAGTTTCTCAACATAATTCCCCATGTGAGTGGGAGGTATACTATCACAACATACATGTTCATGAACTTATTAGGATAGGATAATATTCTTTCCTCCAAGTCTTTTATTATGCTAGACACGTGTACCTCCACAAAGTCCATGTAAAAATTGTTGTGATAGGCCTTTGAAACATGCAGGCCCAACTATTAGATGTTCCATAGAGGCATAATATTGTTAAAATATCTTGAGTTGGGCATGCAATTGTGCAACAAAATCTTATTCACAATTAATGTGACATAGAAATGCAGTGACTTTTCTACCTTACCTTCCTAGGTCATGCCTAAATACTTTTGTGGCTTGTTTTTCGATTTTCCAATTTCTTGCATTCGCAATAGCTTCATGAGTTTCCTTTTATAATCTACAATTTTAATCAAAGAAGTCAAAGGAATTAAAAATTTTATATTTTTGAGCGCTTGGCCCAAATCAAACTCTAGCAGGGCAACTAGTATTGTCTAAGGGTGTTGTAGCTATTGCATATGATAGGATTTATCTAGTGGTGTGAATCAACAACTTCATTGATTTGACGTGGCTTTCTCTGGTGATATAGGTTATATATGTTCATCAATAGAGATTTTCTTATTCATTAGATTGTTACCCCTTCTGACTTGGGGTAACATTTTTGTTGTTCTTCAATTCATATCTTCTTTAGAATGTTTGGGTGGAAATATTTTGTTAATTTCATTACATCAATCCACCTGTAAATGAAAACATCCAAACTTTCATTATTAAAATTGAAATTTTTTATGGGGTTAACCGGTTCACAATCAAACACAATCCTTCACATTGTTACAACATGTTTCCCCTTTTTCCAAGATGACAATGATTAATGTTTCCTAAAACTCATTATCATCCTCCATATGCCCCTCCTTCATAGAGCAGTCCTAATGTTCAAAGATATCACATCCTTCCTCCTTATATGGGGCCTCACATGCTTTATGCTAGTGAAATGTGGAGGTGATTACCAAACAATTTCTTCTCCTTATTCTATAAGAATGGTCTCATGGTCTCATTAATTATTGATGCAACATTTGTTAAAGAAATTCATTTGGAGGGGGGATGGGTTGTTTACCTTTTTAAGTTTAGTAACTTATTTGCTAAGGTTTTGAAAAACAAAAACCATCCTCTCCTCCCTCTTAGAAATAGAGTCAACCTTCTTTGCAAAAATGTTTGTTTCTTTGATTTCTAGAGGTGACTGGTCTTTTTGGTCAATGTGGTGTTCAATAATTTTCATTTTCTTGGGTCAGCGTACCTTTCTTATCATTATTGTTTTTCTTTCAATGTTAATTGAAACTAAAAAATGTATCCCTCAAACTAGTCAAGTTCTTCTCCATAATGATGAAATAAAATTTGAATCGAAGGCACTAGTGTAATGATATTTGCTAGCCTAATGGCCTTATGAACATTTGAATATGCATTTGTGAATCTAATGTTGAACTCGATGAATTCATTACACTTCTTTGTGATGATGGTCAATTTAGCAAGAAGGAATATACTATCCTTCATTTCTTGCTATTCTCCTCTAAAATTCTCCTCAAATGATTCTTGGGTCATTGTTTCCCCAACAAATGAGCTTTTGTAATATCCTCTAGAATTTTCTACCAAGGTTTGAACAAATAATTTCATGACCACATCCTCATGCTCAACATTGAAATCATGGATGGATTTATGGAAAACATTGAGGTGGTCTTTAGTTGATATGCCATCGTTTCCTTGAAAATTGGGAAGGTATTTCCATAAACCATAAGGAAAGTCATGAGGTTAACCTATAATGGAAATGAGGCTTAAAGGATCACATTTATATGTAGTCCAATTGTCCATTTTGTTGTGATGTGAAAGGGGACAAATGGAATGGTGAATTATTGTTCGAAACCTAATCCACTAGGGTTATGGTATTAATCACTTGTGAAATAATATGAAACACCAGTGATAGTAACGGTCATCGAGAGTCCAAGAGACCTCTTGGAAGATGAAACCAAAGGTGAAATCAATGTATTTATAGATGTATCATATCAATGAATAATACAATTCATGCTTATCTACATTTGTGTGTTCTAACAGTGGTATCATATCCCTATAGCTCTTAGGAATAAAATGTGTTATGGTAGTTGTCCATGTTATCACCATAACAATTTTCAAACAGGGTCGAGGCCTCGAAAATTTAGCGAGGAGCTACATCGTTGTAGAGGCATGATAGTTTGGAGAAGAATGATCACATATAGCAGTGCATGGACAAATATAGCGGAGACGCAGAAGTGATGGGACCCGGCCAACCACAGATCTTAGGTGTCATAGATCAACGGTCAGAAACCATATCGGGCATTGAAATAGCACGAGAGTTATTTTTTCTACGGCAGGTCAGGGAAAATACTGTGGTTTTGTTTCACGGAAACGTGGCGCCTTTAGAGGTACATCAGGGAGAAAAGAGGTCTACCTAAAACCATCTTCCCCAAATCCCCGATGTCGGAAGTTGCTAAATCTCAGCAGCCGTAGATCTTGGAGCGGTCCAGATCGACGACCAAGACGCATATCAGAGATTGAAGTAGCGCGGAGGATAAAAATTTTAGGGCGGGATGGGGAAATACCACGGTTTCAAAACATGGACACGACGCTCCCTAAAGTATATTGGGGGGGGGGAGAAAGTGAGCGTGAAACTACTCAACCACGCCCTGATGTCACATGTTCTAATTCCATTTGAATCTGTCAAAGTCAACAATTTGTGTGGGGAAAGGAGACAGCTGATCAATTCACCTCATGCCACTCTTTCAGGTACTTTACGTCCATGCGATACCAAGGAAGCGTCGTTAGATAACTAACTCAAAGGTTCATCATTCGAAATAGATTGGCCAAACGTGATAAACCAGCGTACCTTTAGGTACTCTTGTCAGCAATTCATGATTAAAACTCAATGACTATCGCTCTTCAAAATATGGATGGCGTTATTCTGCTCCAGGAAATCAATGCTTCATTCGTAAGTAGAGTAATCTCAAAATGGATCAACTTCCTAATTTCTATGAAGTTAAGGAAGACGAAAATCATGTTTTCTGCAAAACTGGGAGACATGGACAAAGCCGATCAAACAACATCTAGTGAACCATGACTTTCAACTAACATGGAAAATCCATCAATGAGTAAAAAAGAGAAATCGATTGCATGGATATTAGCAACCAAATTTCATATTGACCCTACAACAGAACCAGAATGAGAGGTCAGACTAAATCCTATCATGAGGGATTTAATCATCAATGGACACGTGGACAGGCACTACAAACGAGTAGTAAAGAGGAAGCGGAGCAAGCGATAGAAGGCAGGAATAAGATTTGAGGCGATCGAAAGCATTGGAAAAAATAAACCAGTCTGGTTGAACACTCTAAAAGAAGAAATCGCCAAGCTAGAATAAGTTCTCAGGTTGTATTGAGTACGTTTCAAAAAAATTTGGACATGTGGCGTTCAGTGAAAAAGCCTCAGATATGTCAGGCTTGTTTATAATGCTCCCTGTAGTCTAGGAGAATAGTTGTTATGCGTTACTCTTTTGTGTAACCGATCTCTATCTTTAGACTGTGGGGAAGGTGAGTCATTTTGAATTCCACATGTAAATTTTCTATATATGTCATTCCAAGGATAAAGAGAGTATGGAGGAAAAAAGGGGGTCTGCCCTCGTTGCAGGTAGACTTTGTAAAATCATGGAGCTAAACTGAATATACTATGCAAAAGCAATTTTTGAATTGTTTATGACAAGATTCTAATCTATTGTAATATGAGTTATGTCTTCTTTCATAGTGTGTGTTTCATGTGTCTTTAAAATTCCATTTACAATTTCTTCTTTTAAATTGAAGAGTTAAAAATCTAGAATTCATCTGATAATGCTCTAGACTTAGCAATTTAAATTCATGTTGTTCTCTTCTCAACTATTTCAGAATTCATTTTAATATGCTCTGATGTAGTTATGTGTTTTCATTTTTCTTCTTTTTCCATGCAAGTTTCAATTTAAACTCAAACTCATTGCCTCACTTAGCCTTTCTCCTCTATATAGTTCTAATGACCTGCCACTGCTTTATTCATTTCTGACTCCATATCCCAAATGTCACCTCCATTTCTTCAGCAACTCTATAATACCCCCCAAAACAAACCAAATCTATCCAATGATTTCCAAGAAATATCAAGTGACACGAGAGAGACCTCTCTGAGTTGAGAAGGCTAGTGCTTCAACTCTAAAGTAGGTTGAAACAGTTACCTCTGTCATTTGTCTATCAGCCAGACAAAATTTACAGAGTGCTAACATTCTGGCGTCGTTGTCGGGGACGAAATTAAAAAAATTTCCCTGAAAAAGAACGACATGGTTGAGTTCTAAGGTCTGAGAGAAGCAGACACTTGGGCACAGATTGGTTGTATTCTTGCTCTGGAAACTCCACACATCAAAAAATCAGTTGAAGGTGATTCCACTGGTAGAAGAATCCATAAATTTAAATTTTCAATGGCGACTCCACTCTCAATACAGAATCCAAATTCCAAAACATTATTGGCGACTCCACTCAAGATTCAAATGTAATTCAGAGACTCCAATGGAAAATGAGATCCCTTGACAGAGGTATGAAAAGACATTATGGAAGAAAACAAGTACTTAAAATTGGATTTTTTCCAAGGCAGTTTATTGTTTGTTATAAGTTGCCTCTACTCCTTCCTTGAACATGCCAAACAAATTTTTATTTACCTGCTGCATTCTAATGATGAGCATGAGAATCTTGCAATTGTATATCCTCCTCTTAAAGTTGTACATGCATATCCTCACTGTATCACTGATTTTGATAAAAGAAAATCTATTTGAGCCATGTGATAACCATAACCAAGTTGATGAGCCTCATGAAACTAGGGTTGATATTTCATCTCCTGCCCTTGATCCAACACCCTCAAAGACTCGGCATAGATACAAACCCTTAAATTTACCCCACATCTTTCATGATTTTCCTCCAAAACGCTATGAGTACCTACCTATGTTTGATGGGGAACTTGATACCATCTCAGCTAAAAAACACATCCAAGGGTTTGATCATTTTATAGATTTGTTTGAGATCGATCATGAGGATGTTTGTATGAGAGAATTCTCTCAATCCTTAAAGGGTGATACCAAAGATTGGTTTAAACATTTGCAGCCAAAGACAATTAGCTCATGGGAGGAATTGAAATATGTATTTTTAAAGTTTTGGGGCAGGAATAAATCTTTGGATCTACAGCTTACGGAGTTCTGTGTCTTGAAAAGTCAGAGCAATGAAACTATGTTTACATTCAGCAAGAGGTTTTCCAGTATTTACTACAATTTGTCCAAAGAAATTCAACTCACTAAAATTGTTATCATGCTCCATTATGCAACTACTCTTCATCCAGATTTGTCTTTCCTCCTGATGGAAAGAAGACCTAAGTCCTTACAACAAATGTTTAACAATGCTCGGGACATTCAACACAACATCCAAGCATGTAAACAGATCCAAAATGAGGGGTTGAATGCTCAAAAACATGAAAGTGAATATGAACAGAAAATAGTTGATTGGAATCTTGAGCATAGAATTGACAATATCATAGGTCCTCTTGAAGTTTCCAATGCTAATGATTTTGCAAAAAATTGTATTCCACTTGTTGAAAGAAGAGGTGTTGATTTAGCTTTTGATCCATCCCATGATAAGTGAGGGGCTGATTGTTTTATGTATTCATTTGTAGACAGTCAAGAAGATGAATTTGCAAATCAGACTGTTGAAGAGCAGGTTGATGTTCCAAGTTTGTTCTTGTTGGATGACATCGCATATATTGTTGATTTGTCTATATATGATGAATATGATGATGATTATGAGGCTGACTTCCTAGAACAACCAACTGCATGTTCTCTATCAGAAAATGTTCATTTTCAACAGTATAATGAGAGCAATCGGCCTACATATCACAATTACAAAAAAAAAATACTGAATCCGCTGAAGGGAATTCTTTACCTTTATGTTTTTCTTCATTCAAATTGTTGAAAGAAAATCCTAATATCATCATTGAAGCAAAGGAATGTGTGTTGATGCCAAACCACACTAATTCACTGGAACAAATTGGCAAGATATTGCAGCAATATTTTCATGTGTCTGACGACCTTGTTACTTGTTATATAGAAGATCTTGTCAGTTCAAAATTGCAGCCATTGGTCGAAGATAAATATGAAAATGGGTGTGTTCAAACATCCAAAGAAATTGAAAACAGTGAAGAAAATGGAGGTTTTGAATCAGGTGAAAGAATCTTACCATTATGTTTTGCTTCTTTCAAATTGCTAAAGCAAAATGTTTATAATGTTTCAAATCAGAAAGCCTCCAGGCATGATGTTGAATATGAAGAAAGAAGTGGACTTACAAATGAACACTATTTTTCTTTATGTTTTTCTTCCTTTGAATGGTTGAAAGCAAATCATGATAGAACAGAAGAAACAGGGAAGTCTGACTGCATTCACAGGGGCACTGTTTTACATGAGGAAATCGTTATCAGTAAGGAGGACCAACAACACTCACATGCACTAAATGATCATGTAGTTGATTACTTGAAAGGATATTCCAATTCGGAGTTGCAACCTGTGCTTAACCACCAAATTGAAAGAGAAGAAGAAGATGATCAAGAAATTGTTGTTAAAGGTTATTTTCCTTCTCCTGAAACTAACATAGATACTCAGCAATATTTCCAACAAGACAAAGTGTTTCAAAGTTGTCTTTATTCCCCTGAAAATGACGTGGTGGTCCAATTTGTAAGTGGCCTAGACATAGATGAGGATTCGAAAACTACATCTATGGAGACTCCAAGCAGCGAAAAAACAAATGACATAGAATTTCAGGAAAGCAACAAAAAAGTGTTTGCCATTTCTCAATCAGAGATACAGAAAGATAATGAAAGGGACAATGCACATGATATGGTTGTCATATTTGAAGATGTTCGAGAATGTATGAATGTTTTTGTTGATATGTATGGAAGAGTAGACATACCTATTGTTGTCATTTCATCCAAAAATATTCCCAAGATGGAAGAAATGAAGCAAGAGAAAAAAACACTTGTGAAGGAAGCTTGTTTTTTTGTCT
This sequence comes from Picea sitchensis, assembly GCA_010110895.2. Lineage (NCBI taxonomy): Eukaryota > Viridiplantae > Streptophyta > Pinopsida > Pinales > Pinaceae > Picea > Picea sitchensis. The sequence continues at coordinate 245,516 of SNQJ01S0000402.1, read as the reverse complement.
TAGATCCTAAAAAGGAAACATTTTTTTATGTCTTTCATGATTCCATGGCACGTTATATGAAAAGAAATTATAATCAAGATCTACAGAGGATAATGGGTTGCAAGCTTAAGGATAAAGGGAGTGACGAATTGGTGTCTGTATTAAATATGGGTCACTTTACACCAAATGATTTTCTTCATCCATGATTGTCTTACATTTCAAGAAACTATTACTTCCAGCCTTCTCAGCAAACCTGACAGTTTCTCGATGGAAATCAACAAGTTAAATCACATGAAAACAAGAATGCAGTGGAAGGGGTGAAACGGGATAGTTTCTTTGTGCATGTTTTAGAAGATCCATTTGCAGTTTTCTAGGAGGAAGTAAATAGTCCAAATGTTCTTGATTTTTTGAGATTTGGATTTATGGATGGAGTTTTGAATGAATTGTCAAAAATCTTTGGTACAAGCAAGTGCAAAGAAAACAAATAGTGGATAAAATGTTGTCATGGCTGCATTAGCATTATGATTTCACTTGATTTGCAGTTCATTTCAGCAGTTAGGGTAGGTAGGAGTGTGCGAATAAGTTTGTTGGTCAAGAATTTTTTTTAAATTTCCAGTAGTATGTACAGTTAGATTATAGCGGTATTTTTTGTTCAGCGTCCAGTTGAGAGTAGTGTGCAAAGTTCGGTTTTAAAATTGACACTCAGAATCCAATGCATAACAAGGTACCCGCACATGTTTTGAAAGAAGCCCAATAAAGAAGGCAGCCGGTCTACAATTCTTTGCTACCTCACAGGGAGGATAACATCCCCAATAGGAGCCTATGTTATCACCATAACAATTTTCAGATAGGGTCGAGGCCTCGGAAATTTAGCGAGGAGCTACATCATTGTGGAGGCATGATAGTTTGGAGAATAATGGTCACATATAGCAGTGCATGGACAAATATAGCAGAGACACAAAAGTGATGGGACCCGGCCAACCACAGATCTCAGGTGTTATAGATCAACGGTCAGAAACCATATCGGACATTGAAATAGCACGAGAGTTATTTGTTCTAAGGCAAGTCGGGGAAAAAAACGTGGTTTTGTTTCATGGGCACATGGTGCCTTTAGAGGTACATCGGGGCGAAAATCGATCTATCTAAAACCATCTTCCCCAAATACCCGATGTCAGAAGTTGCTAAAGCCCAGTGGACCGTAGATCTTGGAGCAGTCCAAATCAATGGCCAAGACGCATATCGGAGATTGAAGTAGCGCGGAGGATAAATTTTTGAGGGCGAGTCGTGAAATTACCACAGTTTCAAAATGTAGACACGTGGTGCTCCCTAAAGTATATCGGGGGGAAAAGTGGGTGAGCGTGAAACCGCTCAACCACGCCCTGATGTCATGTGTTCTAATGTCATTTGAATACATCAAAATCAACTATTCGTGTGGGGAAACGCAACGGCCAATCAAATCACCTCATGCCACTCGTTCAGGTACTTTATGTCTGTGCGATGTCAGGTAAGCACCGCCTAATAACTAACTCAAAGGCTCATCATTCGAAATAGATTGGTCAAACGTGATAAACCAACGTACCTGTATGTACTCTTGTCAGCAATTCATGATTAAAACTCAATGACTATCGCTCTTCAAAATATGGATGGCATTATTCTACTCTGGGCAATTAACGCTTCATTTGTAAGTAGAGTAATCTCAAACTGGATCAACTTCCTAATTTATGTGAAGTTAAGGAAGACGAAAATCGTGTTTTCTGCAAAACTGGGAGACATGGACAAAGTTGATCAAACAACATCCAGTGAACCATGACTTTCAACTAACATGGCAAATCCATCAATGAGTAAGAAAGAGAAGTCGATTGCACGGATATTAGCAACCAAATTTCATACTAACCCTACCACAGAACCAGAATCAAAGGTCAGACTAAATCCTATCATGATGGATTTAATCGTCAATGGACACATGGACAGGCGCTACAAACGAGCAGTAAAAAGGAAGCGGAGTAAGCGACAGAAGACAAGAATCAGAGCTAAGGCGGTCAAAAGCGTTGGGGAAAATCAACCAGTCTGGTTGAACACTCTAAAATAAGAAATCGCCAAGCTGGAATAAGTTCTCAGGTTGTATTGAGTACGTTTCAGAAAATTTTGGACATGTGGCATTCAGTGAAAAAGCCTCAGATATGTCAGACTTGTTTATAATGCTCCCTATAGTGTAGGAGAATAGTTGTTATGCGTTACTCTTTTGTGTAACCGATCTCTATCTTTACACTGTGAGGAAGGTGAGTCGTTTTGAATTTTGCATGTAAATTTTCTATATATATCATTCCAAGGATAAAGAAAGTATGGAGGAAAAAAGGGGGCCTTCCCTTGTTGCAGGTAGACTTTGTAAAATCATGGAGCTAAATTGAATATATGATGCAGAAGCAGTTTTTGAACTGTTTATGAAAAGATTATAATCGGTTGTGATGTGAGTTTTGTCTTCTTTCATAGTGTGTGTTTCATGTGTCTTTAAAAATCCATTTACAATTTCTTTTAAATTGGAGAGTTAAAAGTCTAGAATTCGTGTGATGATGCTCTAGACTTAGCAATTTAATTTCATGTTGTTCTCTTCTCAACTATTTCAGAATTCATTTTAATATGCTCTGATGCAGTTGTGTGTTTTCCTTTTTCTTATTTTGCCATGCAAGTTTCAATTTAAAACTCAGACTCATTGCCTCACTTAGTCTTTCTCCTCTAGATAGTTCTAATGACCTGCCACTGCTTTATTCATTTCTGACTCCATAGCCCAAATGTCACCCCCATTTCTTCAGCAACTTTATAATACCCCGCAAAACAAAACAAATCTAGCCAATGATTTCCAAGAAATATCAAGTGACACGAGAGAGCCCTCTCTAAGTTGAGAAGGCTAGTGTTTCAGCTCTAATGTAGGTTGAAACAATTACCTCTGTCGTTTGTCTATCAGCTGGACAAAATTTATAGAGTGCTAACAGTCCATAACATGTTAATTTTGGGCGCTTCATTTCCTTTCATGCACATAAACGTCTCTCTGTTAGATTCCCTCTACCAATTTGCGTTAGTTTTCTAGTATGTCTCTCTGCGGGTTTGTCTTCCTTCTACTACATTTCTGCAGATTTGTCTCCTGTGCACATAAATGCCTCTGAGATTTTACAATGGTCTAAAAACCCTATTTGACCACATTTCTCTCTACGTATTTTCTCATCTTTCTGCTTGGTGTAGACAAATAGTTGATTCCTCTATGCCTCGGATTGCCTCAGAGACCAAAAAATCAAGTTAGACCTGATCATGTCTGCAAACGAGTAAAATGAGTGAGCAAAGGACCGAGATTTCCATTAAAAGGATTGAATATGAATGCTAGGATTTGATCATTTTCCTTATTTGCAATCGTACTGGTGATCTTTATTTGGTTGAGTATTTGTTATCTCTTTTACCAGAAGCGGATTTGAAAAACTAGGAGCACAGCATTGTGGCCTATGCACAGGGGTAGAACTGTTGTTTCATGTTGAAATACTCCTTGTTAGCAAAGGATGTTGAGATGAATATTCCTTGGGCCACTGAGGCTCTAGGTTTGAAACTCGTAGTAGTGAATCTATGGATTGGAAACGAGAGAGCCACCACTTCGTTTCATAAAGATCACATTGAGAATTTGTATGTGGTTGTGTCCAAAGAGAAGTATTTTCTTCTCTTGCCTCCAACGAATATGCATCAAATGTATGTAAAGGAATATCCAACTACGCATTATGTGAAATCTTGCTTCCGTATATTTACGAGTAGAGGGGTTCCTTACGATGCAGTTCGGGATTTCATATGCTTCCTTTATTGGTTTAGGTATGAACAAAGGATATGAATAAATATGTCCTCCATCTACTAGCACCGACGCATGTGTTTTTGGTACCATCCTTGAAACCAGTGTGCAAACAAAATTTGGAGCATGGATTGCTCACAAAATGTTATTGATGTATTACAACTAGCAAGATTATGCGATGTACCATGCTTGAATCTATTATGCACACGCCTTATTGTGAAGAGATTCAAAATTGTTGCCAAGTCAAAGGGATGGAAAGTGATGAGACAATCCAAACCTAAGTTGGAGCAAGAGATTTTAGAATCTGTTGTTGAGATTGATTATAGAAAGCAAGAGACGCTTCAGAAGATAGAGGAGAATAAGATATACCTACAACTATATAATGTCATGGAAGCACTTGTTCACATATGCAGATATGGTTGTCAAACAATAGGGCCTCATGACAAGGATTTAGATGAAAATCAAGCGCCTTGCAATTTCCCAGCCTACAAAGGGCTTGAATCCTTAGTCTGACATTTTGTTGTCTGTGAAACTAGAGTCCCCGGAGGATGTGTACATTGCAAAAAGAACCCAATTGGTATTTAAATCTTTGGTGGGATAATGGAAATGAAGAGGAATGGAAAGGTTGTGACTGGTGGTCTCCACATGATACATTTGACCAACTTGAGAAAGTGACGTAAGTTGGGTATTCTTCATAGATTCCTTTTGTGTATGCATTTGAATGATAGATTCTTGTATAGTTTCCTTCACTTTCGGTGATGAAGAGATGGTACATTCAATTCTAAAAATTAATTCAACTCCATCATCAAGAATAATTGTATACTTGAAAATAGTTTTTTTTGTAAGTTTACTTGTACATTTTTTAAATTAAGTTGAATGACATTGTAAACAGGTGTATTTTCTGTAGAAGATGACACCTCGAAGATATTCTCACCTCGTACCTGACAAGGGGGGACAATATCGGTGATTGACAATACAGATTCAAGTTTCGAAGTCCTGTCAATCGAACAGTAACAAGCGAGTGTGATTTGGTTTGTGGTCATTCAAAACCACCAGATTGGTTTGTGGTTTTCCTTAAACCACCATTTAGTAGAAGACTTACAACTTATGCTAGACATTTGTGGTTTTCCTTAAACCTCCACTTAGTAGAAGACAACAACTTCTGCTAGAGAACAATTTATGGCCATCTTTAAACCATCATTCAAGAGCACTTCCAATCAGTAGAAGATGTCATATTACATCAGCTTCTAGCTATATTAGGAAATGTTTTTGGAACTATTGAGCCTTAGAGCCAAGTTTTGGGGTTTGTGGTCTTCTTTGAACCACCACCACCATTTAATAGAATACATAAGCTAATTATCCTTTTGGTTTGTGGTCATCCCAAAACCACCAAATTCATAGAGCACATTTATCCATTGGCATATTTCCACTTCCAGATCTCAGTTGTCCACTTCTAGATTTCAACTCTCTTCTTGGACTCACATACACCCTTTCGGATTAAGAGGGGGAATGTTAGAAACCTAATTCACTAGCGTTATGGTATTATTCACTTGTGAAGGAATAGGAAATTTCAAGTGATAGTAACAGTCATCGAGAGTCCAAGAGACCTCTTAGAAGATGAATGCAAAGGTCACATCAATGTATTTATAGATATATCATATCCATGAATAATAAAATTCACGCTCATTTGCATTCTTGTGTTCTAACAATTGTAGTAGGACCAAGGGTGAAAGTGGTAATTGGAGAAACTAGGTTTGTTTGGTCGCTGATAGATTTAATGGAAAAGACCTATGAATCTAGGAGAAACTAAGAACAAAAGTCTCAATGCATGAATCAAGTATAAAAAATTCAGGAGCATATGGAAAGTCATAATCTTACCAAATTTTTTGGTTCATCCTCACAATGATTACATCTCTCCTTATGGAATTTTTTCTATGGGTACTCACGTGGTTGGAAAATATTTTCCTCTGTATGTAAAAATGAGTATCTCCTTGGCACATCCAGTTCACCTATTTCTATCCCAATGGAGTCACCAAACAAGATTAAGTGAGTTTACCAAAGATATCATTACTTTCTCTCACCGACATTTACCATGTAGCAATTTGTTGATATAATCGGAGCATGACTTCTCTTTGGAATGGATCCCTTGCATTAGTAGTTCAATTATCTACCAACCCGTGCTCATCAAAATAGTATGTAGTTGAAGCTATAGATTTTAAATACTAGACTCGAGACAATGACACCATTTGCGTGTTGTCTCATATGAACTCCCTCTAAATTTATCAATCTTTGAATGGTAGGAACTTCAAGAAGATGACCAAAAGGGAATTAGCATAAGCAATGCCTACATTCACCACAACAAAACTTCTCTCTTTTTAGGGTTGGTGCATTTATTCCCAAGTGTGGTATCCCTAAATATATTCAAATTTGTCATTGTAGCACTCATTCTCTAGATTTTATCATGGATCGTGAAGGGTTTGTATAATAGATAGTATAATTATAGACACCAAAGGAATATGTTGGAGGGATCAGCTCACAAAGACTATTTTTTTACTATCGAGCTATTGATTTGAGACAATCATAGCCTAGGTGAGGAGGGAAGGTGGATAAACATCACAAGACATTGTACTTTCAACAAATCCTATGGGATTGAGTAACATAGCTTACCATCCAAAGCTCAATGAAAACATTCAAATATCAAACGAAAATTCACTGACAAAAAAAAGATAACAATAAAACTAATTAAACATCCAAGGTGGCAGGAGCGGGAGGTGTTGTATAGCCCAAGAGGACAACTGGAATTCACCTTCACATGGAATATCAGACATTCTACAAATAGCCAAGCGGAAGCCTATGCCCTATTTCAGGGTCTGATCTTGGCCAAGGGTCATGGTATTTATGTCCTCACAATAGTAGGAGATTCTAAATTGATCATCAAGCATGCCAGAGAAAACTCTCTACCAAAGAATATACATCTTTGAGCCATCCTTTGTTGAATTCAAACAAAAATATAGTCGTTCCATGCAATTGAATTCTTCCACGTCTTGAGATCAAATAATCAGGAGGTCGACAAGCAGGCCAACTGGGCCATCAGACATCAAGAAGGAGTTTTCTTTGTTAATGGATCACTATCCACAAGTCATTCCATGAAAAATCAATTTATCACAAAAGGTTTGGAATGGGGAGGTCCTTGGTTCCTACCCCCCATGCAAGTTTTAGGATCAAAACATCTGGGTTTGGTCACAAAAGAATGTAGCAAAAGAGGGGATCCCCCCCCTCTTTCAAGAGCTCCTCCTCCCACTCATTGTTGTCCAATCAATCATCTACTCTCGTTGTCATTCTTTTCCCATGGGCACGTGTACGCCATGCACTCCCACGATCCTCATTTAAACTCCTCCACTAGGAACTGTCTTATCCCCGGCCTCATTCGTTCTCTCCTCCGCAATGTGGGAAGATAATGGTTGTCTTGTGTTCCGTTGTAGGGACTTGTAATGATTTTCGAAGGTGGAGAAAGGATGTCAATGCTTCAATCTACGAGTGGGGAATTAATTTCCGAGGGTGGTGAAGTGTGAAGGTGATTGTGTTCGCATGTGGAGAGTCATTTACATCAACCATGGCTTGTTTTCAACCCAAATTTCATGCTTAGGTAAGGGATCTTAGCTCTGCACTCCCGCTCTATTTGTTCTCTCTCCGGTTCGGTTCAGGAGTCGGGCAATGGTGGCCCAGTATACAGGACGTTGGAATAGAAGAATGGAACAGTTGGAAGTAGATATGGCAGACTTCTGAAGAACAATCCTCTCCTTGTAGATTTGGTTCAATGGCCTCTCAACCCATTTACTCACAATTTAGGAAGAATCGGTCTCCCGGAAGCAAACTATTCGACCACTGCAGGATGAATGCTTAGCTCTTAGGCAGCAGTGTGATTAATTTTGTGCAAGGCCTCAACAAAACATGGTCCCTCCAGCAAAAATCATTACGCCAAATAATTAGGATGAAGGTTCCTCTCTAGTTGCAGCTCCTACTCAACTAGATCTTAACACCCCAATGCCAAGAACAGAGTAATGGTACCAATTCAGTTTGCTCCTACTGGTTTTTTTCCAATATGTTTCATTTCTACATATATATCTTAGGCACCTTTTATAGATTGTATCTAGGCAAGGTTATGGGAATTTTGTATCAAAGGAAAAATGTAACGCTAAAGACTCTAGTTGTAGTTTCCCTTGAATGAGGATTTTTTGTTGAACTTTTCAATTTCCAAATCTGATAATTACTTCCTTATGATTTCAAACTGAATTTTATGCCACTACTATCATAGAATAATTAGAAACTAAAAATCTCAACCAAAAATAACTGCAGTGGAAACAACAGAACCATATAAAGATAGCCATGCACAGTAGACACAAGATTTTACCCTGGGAAACCCAACCTTGGGAGAAAACCTAGCAACTTTTCTTAAGAAGAATTCCAGCCAATAAGTACATCACCATCAATATGGTGAAACTCAGCACAAATAATTTTACCCTTGTATGAGGAAGAACCCTCGACAAGATAGTGCACCTTGAAATTTGCGCAACTAGCAACTGCAACTATATCTGGCAACTGCAACTGCAATTGTAACTAGAAACTACAATTGCAACTGGGAACTACAACTGCAGTTGTAATGGGCAACTGCAACTGGTAACTTGCGCACTTTATGAGAAGAGATGTGTTGTGTTGTTATAATGAAATGATCCAACCTTTATCTATAGTAATCTGAGTCACCTTTATTTACTTGTGGGGCCGACTTCTTATTTTGTCCACAATAATTCATTTAATGTTTTTCTAGGGTTTCTTTAATATTTTAATGGTCTTTGACTTGTCTTCTTGGCTTTCTTCTTTTACTAGAAAAGTTGTCTATGAGCCAGGTTGATTTATCATCTCCTCACATGCACGTCTAATTAATATAGGGATCTAATGTTGAGGAACCCACCGAGAATCCCTTCATCACAAGAAATCTCTTGGGCCTACTTCTTCAACATTAGACTAGACTTGTAAACAAGTTAAACATGCCTTACAAAATTAGATCACGCCATCCTCGAGAAGGCAATGTGAAAGCATCTAGCATCTCGAGTCTTTATCACTCCTTATCAAATCAGCATGACTAAGGAGAAAGACTACACCTCATCCATCCACCACTAGCAAATCCCCGTGAGTGAATGTATCATTTTCCCTTGGTCATATCAGCATGACCAATCTGGGAGAATGTTTTCTCGATGTTGCATCTCGAGTCTTTATCACTCCTAGTCAAATCATCATGACTAAGGAGAAAGACTACGACTGGGCCATTCACCATGAGCAAAGCCCTGTGAGTGAATGTATCATTCTCCCTTAGTTAAATCAGCATGACCAATCAAGGAGAATGCCTAACCGATGTTGAAAACTGGAGAACCATCAACATCCTGGGACATTCACCACCAGCATAGCCCCGTGAGTGAATGTATCATCCTCCCTTGGTCAAATCAGCATGACTAGTCTAGGAGAATGTTTTTATGATGTTGAAACATCAACACTCCCACTCGGTGAGGGAGACGTTTTGCATCACGCCAAGATTGTCTTTGAAGTATTCAAACTTTGCTTTAGATAGAGGCTTGGTGAGAATGTCTGCAATCTGCTCATCTGTGGATATGTATTGGAGCTTCACTGCTCCCTTCTGCACCACGTCTTGGATGAAGTGATATTTTATCTCAACATGCTTCGACCTGTCATGAAATACTCGATTTCTGAAAGTTTGACAGAACTTTGATTTCCACAATGTATTAAGGTCGTCTCTAGCTCCTAATCAAATAGTCTTGCAAGAAGTTTTTGAAGCCATACTACTTCACAACTTGCGACACTTGTTGCGATATACTTCGCCTCTATTGTATTGAGTGTTGCATAAGCTTTCTTCCTGCTAATCCATGATATGATAGTTGATCCTAAGCTGAAGCAACACCCCGAGGTGCTCTTTCTGTCCACTACACTCCCTGCCAAATCAGAATCATTATATCTTTGTAGCCCCACTTCACCACTTGAGACATATCTCAAACCATATCCAATTGTACCACGCAGGTACCTCAACACATGTTTTGTTGTAACCCAATGGAAGTGTCTTAGCTCAACCATAAACTGGCTCAAGGTGCTCATTGCAAAGCAAATATATGGTCTTGTGTTAACAAGGTACATCAAGGATCCAATCAGTTGCCTATACATAGTGGGATCCACCAACTTTGAATCTAAAGCAGAATCACTCAGCTTCTTTAGATTTGTCATCATAGGTGTAGCCATGGACTTGCAGTCCATCATACTAAATCTACTTAAGATCTCAATTGTGTACTTCCCTTGTCCAAGGAAGATCTCATCATGTTTATGTCACACCTCCAATCCCAAGAAATAATGCATCAAGCCAAGATCCTTCATTTCAAACTCTGAGGCCAACTCCCTCTGTCAATGAAGCAAACCCTAGTGTCCAGTCTACCTCATTGGTTGCTCCCTCTCTCACTGAGGCAAATCCCATACCCCAATCCTCTTGACTGGTTGTCTCCTCTGTCACTGTAGCAAAGCCTACTGAAATAAGTGGATCCTCCCAAGAGGTCTCACATCCCTTAGAAGCCTCCTTCCTCTGAAGCTTATGCATAGCCTCCTCAACTCATGACACATGTCTCTCAATCCTGGAAGATGTCTCTCTCCCACCTGAACCTGAGGGGGAACTCCCTCTGAATGATCGGCTCTCCCTCTGAGCCAACTGACTCTCTCTGAGATCAGGCTCACTCTCAGTCTACATGTTCCCTCTAAAACCTAACTTCCTCTGAGTTTGTACAATCTATGGAGCCCTCTACTCCCTCTACATTTGATGACCTCCTCTAAAGTCTAATCTCCTATGAATTGTCCTAGGAGGTTGCTCCTCCCTACTAGATCCTGAGGGTTGACTCCCTCTTTCTAAGAGAATCCTCTCGTCACAAACCTCGCTTTGTGATTCTCGGTGCTTCCATCTAATGCATGCTTGATCTTATAGATCCACTTGGAAGTCACCATCGACTTCCCCTCTGGTCTTGAAACTATCTACCACACATCATTCTTCATGATGGACTGATACTCTTCCATCACAACATCCTACCAAACCTGTTGATTTGCTGCCTCCTCATAACTGGAAGGTTCGGAATCAATAATGTGACTCATCGATGTCATATCACTTAAGAACCTTTGAGGTCAGTTGCTTTCCCTTAAAGTACCATTGGGAGTTGCATACCCCTCTGCATCCTACAAAGTATCATGAAGCCATGTTGGCCTCTTTCTGATCACTGCAACATCTCTAGGTAGATCCACTAGCTTGGTTGGCTCTACTGACTCCTCTTGATAGTCTAAAGGATGAACAATTGGGCTAGAGGTATGTGTACTATCATCCTTTGGAGCCTCCTGCTCCTCACTATCAATCTCCATGTGAGAATCTCTAGATCTCACGAAGGCTACCACTTCATCAAAGGTAACATCTGGACTAACCTCAATCTGATGTTGTCCTGGAATGTGGATTATGTAGGCCTTCAAAGTTTCGGTGTATCCCACAAAAGTAACCTTCTTTTGATAAGGTTCTAACTTCATCCTCTTCTCCTTGGGCACATGGATGTATACTGGACAACCAAAGATCATCAAATGGCTGACTTTTGGCTTCATTGTTGTGAATGCCTCCTCGAGAGTCTTATCTCACAATATCCGGTGAGGACTTATGTTCTGAACATAAACTGTTGTGTTGGATGCCTCTGCCCATAAGAACATGGGTAGATTTTGATCATGAATTATTGCCTTGACAGCCTCCACAATGGACTTGTTTTTTCTTTCCGCAACACCATTCTACTGAGGGTTGTAAAGAACTGTCAACTCACTCTTGATCCCTACTTCCTTGCAGAAATCACTAAAGTCATTGGAAGTATACTCTCCTCCGTTATCTGTCCTTAAAACCCTGATCTTTTTCCCCGTCAAGTTTTATGCCTGATCCTTAAACTCCTAGAACCTGTTGAAGACTTCATCCTTAAATCTATGAAAAAATCTCAGCAACTTGTCATGTGCCTTGAAGCACCATTGTCTATCAACCAAATATCATTATTATCTATAATAGTGCCTGTGAGAGCGGAGACAAGGAAATATTATTTCTAAAGTTCATCTACAATCTCATTAGGATTGGAATCCTTTGTCTTCATGGTAACCTACCCAAAACAAGAACAAGAACAAGTGTCTTCTACTCTGAGACTGGACACCATCTTTGGCTTTGACTTCGGTCGAAAATCAACAGAATGTCAATATGAGAGTACCAGTAAATGTGCTAGGGAAAGACAAGTTGACCTTTGGTGAAATTTGTCCTAGCGACTTGCAATAAATGCTCAACGAGCTTGACAAGTGCATATCTATGCAATGGCAAATTTCATGTGCAACGACAAATCTAAGACTGTGCAGTGGAAAATCTTAACAAAGCTCTGATTCCATGTTGAAATTTTCAATTTCCAGATCCGATAATTATTTCCTTATGATTTCAAACAGAATTTTATGCCACTGTTATCATGGAATAATTACACACTGAAAATCTCAACCAAAAGTAATTGTAGCGGAAACAACAGAATCATAAAAAGATAGCCATGCACAGTAGACACAAGATTTTACCCTGGGAAACCCAACCTTGGGAGAAAACCCAGCAACTTTTCTTAAGAAGAATTCCAGCCAATAAGTACATCACCATCAATATGAAGAAACCCAGCACATAAATAATTCTACCCTTGTATGAGGAAAAACCCTCAAAGATAGCGAACACTAGACAAGATAGTGCACCTCAAAATTTGCGCAACTGGCAACTGCAACTGTAACGGGCAATTGCAACTGCTACTGTAACTGGCAACTACAACTGCAACTATAGTTGTAACTTGCGCACTTGATGAGAAGAGATGTGTTGTGTTGTTATAATGAAATGATCCAACCTTTATTTATAGTAATCTGAGTCACATTTATTTACTTGTGGGGTCGACTTCTTTTGTCCACAATAATTCATTTAATCCTTTTCTGGGATTTCTTTAATATTTTAATGGTCTTTGACTTGTCTTCTTGGATTTCTTCTTTTACTAGAAACATTGTCCATGAGCCATGTTGATGTATCATCTCCTCACATGCATGTCTAATTAATATAGGACTCTAATGTTGAGCAAACCCACTGAGAAGCCCCTCATCACAAGAGGTCTCTTGGGCCTACTTCTTCAACATTAAACTAGACTTATAAACAAGTCAAACCTGCCTTATAAAAATTAGATCACTCCATCCTGGAGCAGGCAATGTGAAAGCATCTAGCATCTCGAGTCTTTATTATTCCTTATTAAATTAGCATGACTAAGGAGAAAGACTACACCTGGGCCATTGACCACTAGCAAAGCCCCGTGAGTGAATGTATCATTTCCCCTTGGTCAAATCAACATGACCAATCTGGGAGAATGTCTACCCAATGTTGCATCTCGAGTCTTTATCACTCCTAGTCAAATCAGTATGACTAAGGAGAAAGGCTATGCCTGGGCCATTCACCACTAGCAAAGCCCCATGAGTGAATGTATCATTCTCCCTTGGTTAAATCAGTGTGACCAATCTGCGAAAATGTCTTCCTGGTGTTGTTAACTGGAGAACCATCAACATCCTGAGCCATTCACCACTAGCATAGCCTTGTTAGTGAATGTATCATCCTCCCTTGGTCAAATAAACATGACCAATCTGGGAGAATGTCTGCCCGATGTTGAAACATCAACATTTTTTTATAGTTTAGCAGACAATTTTGACTCTCTATGTACTCCTCAAACATCTTTTTGACGTTGTTTTTATCAATAAATATATTCCCCCACTTTCTGTTAAAACAAAAAAAGTAAACATAATAACTAATAGCTTCACTAAACAAGGTGGTGTAATTCATAATTACGTGAACAATTAGCTATCATCATTTTGAATTCACAATAAAATACCAGGGGATTGACAACACTAATTATTCCATCTATTACCTCTCCTAGCCATGATCTTTAGGGATACAATCCACAGACATAAAATAGCCAAGAGTAGTCTTTTAAAACCTACAATTATAGCATCAAATGGCAAGTATGATTTACAAAATAAAAGAGAAGAGGGTAGCATGAAGCTTACATATATTGAAGTCCCAAAGCCATGCCAATAGCACCTCAACAAAACCATAATGATCAAATTTGTACCTCTTGGAATGTTTATTTCTTATAGTTTTTTAGACACCTTCTTGGTTGGTGGGTGATTGTTCATATTAATAATTACCCAACCATAATTCTAGGAGAGTCTTGCTTCTCAAATTAGCCCACATTGTGTGAATTTTTCAACGTCCCTAAGACATCCCACCATCTCTTTCCCATATGTAATAAATCACTTTGATTTGTATAGAACTCACATAGCACCAAATACCTGTGAATTTGGTCTTTGTCAATCTGTGATAAGCATCTCTTCCTACCTCATCCCTACAACTCATTCTTCATACATACGCAACCACTGAAATCGGAGGTCAACACTTTCAATAAATTTTGTTATGACAAAGGGGATGGATTATAGGTTTGGATTAAGGCTTTTCCTAAGTCTTTGATCGTTGCCATAACTACCCCTATATAGGCACTAATTCTTTTGGTAGCCCATTGGTGGCCTAATCTACTTGAAATTCATGGTGATTGACCTGCCAAATATATGGTATCCCAAGGCTCTAATGCATATCCACTTGAGTAGAATATGAATATGAATGGAACCTAGGATATCAATGCATGAATTGCCATGTTAAACTCGAGAATGAATCACTTCTAAGTGTTATTTTATAATGCACAATGGGGGTCTAAGTGTCGAGTCATATGTTTTGCAATCGAAGGTCTTCACATTTTTTATTTCCAATCAGCAAAGGTTATGTTTAGGGATCAAGAAGACAAGCTATTTGAAATACTTTGATGCCTTTTTTTCATTTCATAGTACTAATGGCTAAAAGGTTTCCTTCTACATAACTCTTTAGGATATTTGAATTTTGGAAGAGAGATACTTTGAAATAATGTATTAAGGATCCCAATGCTGAGTCAGCATCCCAATAGTTAAAGTCTCACCTATTTTGAACTTTTGATGCTCAAAGAGCTTCCTTTATGATTCCTTTACTAGAACATGTTGAGGCCTCAATTGACCTCGGGTCCTAAGACCTAGGGAACCCCCAAAAAAATTAAAGCTTCACCAATAGTGGTTTATTATCCTTAAGTCTCAATTTTTGGATGCAATGAGTGCTCCAAATCATTTCAAGCTCTTTGATTAGTTGTAATAGACATAAATAAATAAAATATAGATATAAATAAAGAATAGCAATAATTAATAATTTATGAAGAGGCACCTTGAATGAAGAGACATGCCTCTTAGTGAAAGGGCACCCCTGTGTGGGTAGATATATGGCCCTCATTTGTAATCATACAATCATATACTATCATTTCTCATATACATTATTCAATAAATTATTTTATCCACGTGGATCTCTTTATATTGTTCCAAATATTTTGGATGCTCGTGATCTGAACCAGATTGGTTCTATCACATTGGTATCAAAGCAAGTCTGATACTGACCTTTGGCCACCAGACCCTTGGTCAAAGATTGTTTCCCTTGCCAACATATATGTTGGTTCTAGCCACCTCCGAATTTTCATATTTTCTCTTATTACTTCATATCATTGACCACAATAGGCCCTTGGCCATTTACCTTCTAGAATATCGAGCAAAAAAAAAGTATCGATCGATGGGTTAGCTCAAATGGGTGAGTGTTGTGGTTATAAATATATATATATATCGATGGGTTAGCTCAAATGGATGAGTTTTGTGGTTATAATGCAAGACGTCTCAAGGTCAAGTCCTCGACGAGCTATATTATGAATATTGTAGGCCCTCACTCGTTGTCCCCACCAAGTTAGGCCTCATAATCAAGGCTGACGGTTTACCATGTTTACCATCCATGGATCATGGGGAAGTACTCATAGGGTTTTCCGCAAGAATTTCCTTGGAATATATGGTTTGGAAAGGTAGTGCCTATTTATGAAATTTGTTTGTTTGTAGACTAGGTCTTTAAATGGTTTGTTTGTAAACTAGGTTTACTTATGGTTGATATAATGGTTTGGAAAGGCAGTGCCTATTTATGAAATTTTTTATGGGTGCTTTTTAAGCATGCTCAAAATTAGTAGTTTGGGCTTTGTTTTGGGAAAATTGTTCAAAGTTCATTTCCTTTTTTATTGACTACAGTGAAGTCCTTTGGCTCAGAAAGTGTTCTCAAACACGAATATGTATATTCTGATTTCAACTCTAAAATATAAAATATGATGTTGAGTGTCGTAATTTACAAGCAGGACTCGAGGTCATGTCCTCAAGCTCACTACCATTACGATATGTTAGTAGGCCTCTGTGATTTGATACTCAATGTCTATAGTTAGGGGAACTATAGTCTACATCAACAGTTTACCCTGGTTACCACCTATAGACAGTGGTGAAGTCTTCGAGGGTTTCCCACGTGTGATTATATATATACATATATATCAACAAAAAAAAGCAAAGATATTGAAAAAAATCAAGACCTTCAAAAAAAATTGACAAAGTCATATTGGATAACAAGGAAATCAACCGTCTAAAGAGCGATAGAGACATAGTCAAATTTTGCTTAATGAAGTTAAAAAATTGAAGAGAATGGACATACATATTATAAAGTTCAACCAAAAACATTAATAGATCTAGTGGAATCAACGACATTTATAGAGGTTAAAGTACAAGTTGTGGACAAAGAAACTCTCACAAAGAAAATTGGGGTAGAAAAATTATGTGTCACTCCTTATGGAAATTTGTTTATCCTAGAAGTCAAGCCATTAATCGACAAGGCAACATTTACACATCTATGTGAATGTCCTTTTGCCACCCCAAGTGAAATTGTACCTCAAACTAAAGGGATTGAAAAACAAAAAACATCGAGGAACCAATATCTGGAAATTCAATTATTCGACCCCAAATCACAAAAATCGTCGCACCCAAAAATTAGCATACCAAAATCAACCAAAGCAAAACTAAGTCTGCATTCCTAGATATCAAAGATGTTAATCCAACACGCTTTCAAATCTATACTAAGAATCACAATCAAAGAAGTCTTGATAAATCTATCACCATACAATGCCAAAAAGGTGATTAGCTTAGGGTGGATTGACCCCTTTTCAATGTAATGGCGTTGTTCAAATCTCCAAATACCTTACCATCTTGTTTCTTCAACCAGCACAATATCAATGAAGAAAGTTCACACTAAAATGAAGATGTACCTAACTCCTAACTATACTTTGAGGATAAATCATTCATGAAGGGGGAGGACATGTAATGTACATAAATATACCAATACATTACAGCATAATAATAATATTAATAACGCCAACAATTTTATTTAATCATGCTCATGACCAATATATACACTTGTAACATCAATCATTCATTTATATTAAAATATATTTTAATTTACCATATGGATTCCTCATCATTCTCCTATTTGGATTGAATGTTTTTATAGTTATCGAGAAGGTTGTTCATAACATTCCTTCATTTGGTGTGGCCTAATCAAAATACCCCATATGTGCAAGAAATGAAACATTGACACTTGTTTTGGTTCTGTGAATATGCTGAGTCTTTATAGTTATCGAGAAGGTTGTTCATAACATTCCTTCATTTGGTTTGGCCTAATCAAAATACCCCATATGTGCAAGAAATGAAACATTGACACTTGTTTTGGTTCTGTGAATATGTTAAGTCTGCCTTCGGATTGGGTTTCTAAATTTTGTAATGAGTTCATCCTTGTGTTATCTTTAGAAAAATCATTGTTTTAGGGTATAACCTTCCTTGGGTCAAGTACAATGTAGTGTAGTAACACATTACAACAAAAATTATCTTCTTTCTTTGGAAAAGAATGAAGCATTGTTTGATAAAATTCAACAAAACAAATGTTTTATTGGGTATGATGACACTCTTGTATGTGCAAATCGAAAGTGGAGATGAGCATGGTGCATCCGCATCAATCACTAGAATTTTTTTTCTTAGAGAGGTGGGGAGTGGCAACTTGCACTATGACTAAGAAACCTCCTACCAATTCACTCACACCTTCACATTATTCTCGCCAGTTGCAACGATCCAAAGGTAGGTCTCGCCAACGTAATAGTTGAGTTGTGTTAGACAACTAAGAGGGGGGGGTGAATCAGTTGTTACTGTGCTTAAACAATTATACCCATTTTATAATCATTACAAAGCACTCAATGATGATCACAATAATTTAGCGAAGATAGCAATAGAGTATTCCACATCAATCACACACATGAAGTATACTTTAACAAATATTCCTAAGGAAACCCATAAATGGGAGAAAACCTCTTCTTCTTTGAATGATAGGCAGTCTTTTTATGTTATGTACATCATCTATCTTTGAGCATCAACTCAATGTGAGGCTACCACCTCTATTTTACAAGCTGCAACTTGCTGAGAGCACCAACTCTTTGGTTTCTCTAGCACCCACTAGAAGGAAGCACCAACTCCCTGAATGTTCCAGCATCAATTGAATGGAAGCACCAACTTCCAGTCACAAAGGCACCAACCTGTACAACAGAGAATAGTTCTCACTTGCAGCACCCTACCACCCTGGTTTTTTTTATTGCAACCAGATGGAAGCTACAACTCCTTGTGTTCAAGCACCCACTTGAAACTCTGAGGACAACAGTCCTCCCTAGCACCACCCTACCACCCTGGTATATGAATCTTTGTTTTTTGAAATTTATTACAGTGATACAGTTTTTATCAATGGCTTACCAGTCTCATCATAATTTGGTTACACTGCTCTGCTCTGCCTGCATCAGTGTGTTCCTACTCACATCTTCTTGCGCTTAAGTTCTCGTACAGTCTGTTGTTTTCACCATTTATGCTCTGTCCAACTTATGTTCTTCATCTCTGCATCTTTCACGCTATGTTCCTGTTGTCTTCTTGATCACATACAGTTCAACTTGTTTTACCAAGAAACATCAACCTTCCTCTGTCATGGCATCTTTATTTTATTCATGCCCTCATCATCTGTTACTCTTTGAATCTCCAATGCTCATGTCAGGAATCTCATAACACTCAAGAGCCATGATTCCAATGCCCCGGAACAATGATTCAATTAGTGTAATTGAATCGTAGATCAAGAAACCATGAAGTGAAACAACAACCCTTCGATCAGATTCGGTTTGATCAACGTCGTTGGATTGTACACGCAGAGGCTTTTTGACTTTTCAATGCGTAACCTTCGATATGGAGCCTATCAGCGCTAGTTCCTTCCTTAATCTTCCGTTGATGTGATCTTGGGCGATGCTCTCATGTGACCATGCGATTGTGGGCGCAGCCAAAGGTGGTTTGAGGGCAATCTACTTTTCGCCCCGCAATTCACTACAGAGCTCCACGTGTCCTTTCTCCAAAACCGTGGTTTTGATTGCGGCCCGCCTTGAAAAAATTAACTTATGAGTAATTTCTAGTCCCGCAATCAGGCGTGATCATTGATCTCGCGGTCTCTGACAGATTCCTTCGATCAATGGCTCTAATCTATCGTCTTTCCTTCCTCTTCTCTGGATCCACGCCCTCCTAAGTCTTAACGACCAAGTGACGTGTGGCCCTCCAAACTGACGGACGAGATCGATTTTGCCTTTTGGGCTTCGGGAGTCTCGATTCTCAAACTCTGCTTTCTACGCGGTGCTTTCACCCAGAATTCATGATCTATCGACACGTGGTCTTCTCGAATCAACGGTCACAATCCCTTCAAGTATTCGGGGTTCGAAAATCTCAACTTTCCTTGCTCGCTTTTTTCTGGAGTGTTCCAACCGGAGTACACAATCTGTTGATGTGTGTCCTCCTACAAATCGACGGTCCTCATCTCCTTCGGCTCTTCGGGCTTCGGGTATTTCAAAACTCAACTTCGATTCCTTCACTTTCTCCCAGAGTGTTTTTCCTCGAACTGCACAGATTTCTGCCACGTGTCCTTCTAGCAACCGACGGCCTGGATATTCTTCGGTCTTCGGCGATCTAGTTTCCTTCCCAACCACAAACTCCCGAAGTGATTCGCTCCAGAGTTGTGGATCATGCACCACCTGTCAGTCTTGACGATGGAAGATCCCTGCGTACTTCGGGACTTCGGGACTTTGACAAGTCCGCTCTCCTGCGCTCATCCAAAAACTTAACCTTTGTGCATTTATCTCTGGATCCAACAGATCAGATCTGTACTTCTTCTGGATCTAACGATTGTCCTAACTCCCGAAATGTACCTTAGATCGATAGTTAAGTTCGACTTCGAACCTTCATCCTTCGGGACTTCGGGACTTTTGACATTTTTTGGTGATGAAACTCCCGAAGTAAATCTCCCGGAATGACGTAGCTTGCTTACGTCACTTGTTGACGTGTCACGAGCCCAGTAGCTGCCACGTGTCACTCAGGTTCGTGATTTGCACGTACCTGAAGTGTCGATTGAACTTGACAGTTGTCATTGTCTGATTGCACCATGTGTCCTTGCTGACGTGGTCTGCCAACTTGGTCTACCACATGTCCTTGTAGACGTGGTCTGCTGATGTGGTTCTCCCTGATCTAACGGTCATCGCATTTTCTCCAGATCTGATGGTCCTTATTCATTTCGGATTTTCGGGCTTCGGGTAATTTGACTTTCAAGTTCCAATTCTTCCGAAGTGAGATTCCTCGAACAGTAACCTCCTCACAGCTTTTGACGTGAACCAAATGTTGTTCATCAATCATGTTCTTAGATCGATGGCTCGATCTATCTTAAGTGTTTCTCTTCTAGCTTATCATGTCCTTCCACTTAAAAGTGATCCAATGGTCGTGAAGGCTCTCAAAGCAGATCAACGATCAAGGATGGTTGCGGAACCACAACTTGCGAGTGATTTAACTTGTCACCAAAACTCCACAATTTGAAGTTGTGCGTTGTTGGTGAGTCAACCAAAATTGTTGATCTTCGAGGCTATAAGATCTGACGGTCCTGACTAATTGCGGGATTGGAAATAGCACGATATTTAATTCTCCTTTCGATCTCCGCAATCTATCCATGTCGTTGATCTGGCGATTGCGCATCTGACGGTCACAAATTAATCCAACTTAATCTGATCGTTTGTTAGATCAACCACAATCGTCGATATTTGGGTTTATGAGATCTGACGATCTATACCAATTGCGAGATTAGAACTAGCGAGTTGTTTAATTCTTCTTTCGCTCTTCGCAATTCATTCTTGTCGTTGATCTGGCTTGCAGATCTGACGGTCATGATCCTCCAACGGTCCTCAGGCCCACGGTCACTCATATGACCGACATTTGTAATATTAGACAATCAACACGGTCAATTTCTTGATCGGACGGTTGTTGAGGCTTCTCACCCTGAGCTTACACTTTTCCTTCCGAGCTTTGATCTCTGCATATTGTTCGCTTCTCCTCCTGAGCTTATGCTTTTCTTGTTCGCCATCGTCGTTGTTGTTCTTGCCATCAATGACAAGCACACTCTTCCTGTAAAAACATGCCAACAATCTCCCCCTTTGGCATTGATGGCAACCCTGAAAGGTTGCACTATTCTGCTTAGACCTCCAACTGTAGCATCCAGACCACACATTTTCTCCCCCTTTGACATCAATGTCAAAGAAAACATGCTCCCCCTGAGCTGTTGTAGTACTTTTCAGAGGTATTAGATATTCGACCAACAAATACTCTCCCTGACAGGATGGACTCTCTTAGGTGAGAGAAGGCATGACACCCAGCTTCTGATGGAGATATTCAAATGGTGTCTTGGCTAAGGGTTTAGTAAAGATGTCTGCAATTTTTTCTGTGGAAGGAATATAATTCAACTGAACAACTATGTTTGTAACCTGCTCTTTGAGAAAATGATACTTTATTGGTATATGCTTTGTTTTTTAATGAAGAACATGATTCTTTGAGACTCTAATGGCACTGGTGTTATCACGGTGAAGTGGAATTGGATCAGTGTAAGTGACCTTCAAATCTGCAAGAGTTTGTATCATCCATAAGATCTGAGTGCAACAAATAGCAGCAGCAATGTACTATGCCTCTGTAGTTGATAATGAAATAGATCCATGCTTCTTACTAAGCCATGCTACTAACGAATCACCTAAGAAGAATGCAACTCCACTGGTGCTCGTTCTCTCATCCAAACAGTTTGCCCAATCAACATTTGAATATGCAGTTAATTGAAAATTCTGATTTTTAGGATACCAGAGACCATAAGTCATTGTACCCTTCAAATATTTGAATATCCTTTTGACGGCTGCTAAATGACTTTGTTTAGGAGCAAACTGAAAATGAGCTACCATTCCAATAGCTTGCATTATATCGGGATGGGATGTTGTGATGTACAGAAGGTTGTCCATCACTGATCGATATGTTCTTTGATCAACATCAGGTGAAATATCATCTTTACTGAACTTGCAACCCACCACTATAGGTGTGCTCACAGGTGTAGAATCTTCCATCTGAAACCTCTTTAACATCTCTTTCAAACACTTTTCTTGAGAGATAAATATCCTTGCAGAACTCTTATTGATTCGTAAATCAAGAAAATATGACAGTTCTCCTATCATGGACATCTCAAACTCGGTCCGCATTGAATTAGCAAACCACTAAACTGAAGGGTCATTAGTGCATCCAAAAATAATTCCATCTACATAAACCAAAACAACTAATAAATCATCACCTTCAGACTTAATGTATAGCTTATTGTCAACAGTACCTTTCTTGAACCCTTTGTCGTGTAGAAATTTGTCCAGTCTATAATACCAGGCTCATGGTGCCTGTTTCAGTCCATATAATGTCTTTTTCAACTTACAAACATAGTCAGGATTATCTGTCAGTGAAAATCCTTCAGGTTGTTCCACATATACATCTTCTTCTAGATCTCCATTAAGAAATTTTGACTTAACATCCATTTGATATACTTTAAAGTTCTTATGACATGCATAGGCAAGAAACATTATGATGTCTTCCAATCTTGCCACTGGTGCAAAGGTTTCATCAAAATCTTGTCCTTCAACTTGTGCATAGCCCTTACAGACTAGTCTTGCTTTGTTTTTGACAATTTGCCCCTGCTCATTCAATTTATTCTTAAAGACCCATTTGGAACCTGTGACATTTTTACCTTCAGGTCTAGGAACCATCTCTCAAGTATTGTTTTTCTCAATCTGGTCAAGTTCATTATTCATGGCGTTAACCCAATGATCATCTTCGTCGGCTTCATTAAAGTTATTGGGTTCCACCATGGATATGAAGGCTATATGTGATTGTTCGATGTCTTTGAGTATCCTTCTCCTCGTTTGTACACATTTATCGTTCTCACCAATTATCCGACTTGCGGAATGATTCTTTTGAGTAATTATGGAGGAAGGCTTTGATGATGTCTATCGATTTGCGTCTGCCTGAGTATTTGTATCTTCATTTGACTCAGAGTCTTCTTTTTCCGATTCTTGGATCTGTTCATCTTCATCTTCAGTTGTGTCCTCTGTAGCAGACTCAATATTGTTCACCTCTCTTACTGGGACTCCTTCATCAACCTTTAAGTCAATGCAATCAACTAATTTAGACAATCTTTTATTAAAGCATCTATATCATTTACTATTGGTAGCATATCCTAAGAAGATGCCTTCATCAGCCCTGTCATCATACTTGCCAAGGTTTTCATTATTATTCTGTATGTAGCACTTACTCTCAAAGACTTTGAAGTGTTTGATTGAAGCAGGTCTTTCATACCACAGTTCATAAGGTGTCTTGTCATTGTGTGGTCTGAGGTGGGTTTTATCAAGAATATGGATTGTTGTGAGTATTGCTTCTACCCAGTAGGTTTGACCAATGTTCTTTTCATTCATCATTAACCTGGCCATTTGTTAAACTGTTCTGTTTTGTCTCTCAACTACTCCATTTTGTTGTGGAGTTCCTATGATTGTGTATTCTCTCTTGATCCCATGTTTATCACAGAATTCCTTGAAATCACTTGACATAAATTCTCCTCCTTTATCCGATCTTACTACCTTTAACTTGTTGCATGTTTGATTCTCAGTTAAAGCCTTAAATATTTTAAATTTCTCAAATGCTTCAGTTTTTTCTTTGAGAAAAGCAACCCAAGTGAGTTTGGAGTAATCATCAGTGATCAGCATGAAGTAGTTTTTCTTCCCTATGTCTTCTTGTCTTGATGGTCCACATAAATCCATATGAACTAATTGGAGTGGTTTCTCTGTTGAAGTAGAGCTCTTGGATTTAAACTGTGTCCTGGTTAACTTTCCTACTTAACAGGGTTTACACAAAGAATCTTGTGGCTTTGATATTCTTGGAAGATCTTTTACTGCCTCAAGATTTTTGAGCTTGATTAAATAGTCAAAGTTTAAATGTCCAAGTC
This sequence comes from Picea sitchensis, assembly GCA_010110895.2. Classification (NCBI taxonomy): domain Eukaryota; kingdom Viridiplantae; phylum Streptophyta; class Pinopsida; order Pinales; family Pinaceae; genus Picea; species Picea sitchensis. The sequence continues at coordinate 221,223 of SNQJ01S0000402.1, read as the reverse complement.
TCCTATGCCATAACCAGCTTTCATCATGTTTTCTTAGATGACACTCTTCTCTATCTTCTTTCAACACATATGCATTATTATCTGTCCTTATGCCTTTAGCCACCACTTGTCCTGAGTTTACAGACTTTATCTTACAATCTTTGGAAATGAACACCACTTCACATCCTCTGTCACACATTTGACTTACACTGAGCAAATTATGTTTCATCCCATCTACAAGCAGAACATCCTGGACTTTTCCTTTACCATTACTCAAACTCACCATCCCTTTACCCTTGATTTTACCTGGTTCATCATTTCCAAATGTCACATTTCTTGTTTTGTTTTTACTTATAGACAGAAATTTATCCTTGTCTCTAGTCATGTGCTTGGAACATCCACTATCTATATACCAGGGGTCTTTTTGTTTTTGAACTAAAAGTACTAGACCACGTTTTTCACTATCTTTCTTTTTCCATGTGCTGGCATTTCTAGCCAAGGGTTTTATCCTTGGATCTGGTTTGTAATTCTTCAGATGGCAGTTTGCAGCTTTGTGGCCGAAGTTATGACAGTTATAGCATTCAAGCTCATTGTTCAATAGGTCAAAGTGATTGGTGAAACTTTGTCTACTCATTGGTTATTTAGTTCTATGTTGCAAAGATTGTTTATTTCTTGATCTCCTCAATTGCATGTCTCTAAATTTAATTTGACAATTTGCAATCTTATGACCAAAATTAAAGCAGTAAAAACAATAACCATGGAAGAAATTTTGGTACCTGAAGGATGGCATTTGTTGCTCCATCTTTTGATATCTTTGTTTTTTTATCAAGGATCATCTTGTCTTTATTGGCTTTTAGTGGCAAAGTACTCACATGGTCTGATTGTCTGCTGACTTGAAACTTGATCATCTTTACTGGCTCTTTGCTTTCTGGTTGTTTGTTGCTTGAACCACTTACATAACCTAACCCAGTCTTCAACAAAGGAGATCTTTGTTTGCTTAGAATGTCGTTTAGTTCTGTTGAGGCTTTAATGCTTGGAAGATTTTGGAGATACAATGCTTTAAACTTCTCCATCTCTTTTCTGGTTTTTACTACCTCTTCTTCCAAGGCTTCACATCTTGCCTTCTTCTCTGATAATTGTTGTTTCAGAATGTCCTATATTTTCTTTGTTTATTCTAATTCTACTTTTAGCATGGCAAAGTCTTCATTGGGTTTTTTACTGTGTTTCTCAAACTGTATCAACAATTGTTTTTGTTTTTTCTTCTTAAATCTAAGTCTAGCAATTTCTTCTAGGGCACTCATCAATTCTCCTTCCAAGTCAACCACAGCTTCTTCATCATTAACATCACTTCCTGTGCTTTTATTATCATAATCCTCTTTGGCCATAAGCATGAAGTCATTAACCTTATCTTCACAATAAGAATCACTATCTGTGTCTCTTGAAGAGTCATCATTGTTTACACATAAACTTTTATTTTTACCAAAACTCTTGGATTTGTACTTCTCTTCACCTTCAGATTTCTAGTCCTTCTTCTTGTGTGGACACTTAGATGCAAAGTGACCTATCTTTCCACAATTAAAACATTTGAAGGGCAACTTGCCTTGGTACTTGCATGATCCTTTCTTTAGTCTTCTCACAAATTTTGCTTCAATTTCATTAGGCTCAGAATCCTCATTCTTATCTGCTTTAAATGATGTTTCTCTAGAGGTGGGTTTATCTTTACCTATCATCATTTCATAAGCAGTCATAGTTCCTAGGAGTTGGTCAATAGACAGAGCTTTTAGATCATTAAGTTCTTCTATAGCAGAGACCTTTGGGTTGAACCTATCTGGCAAAGATCTCAAAATTTTCTAAACTAAAGAGACTTCCTCAATTTTTCCACCAAGTCCTTTCATTGCATTTACTAGTTCTTCAACTCTCAGAAAGTACTTTCCAACAGTTTCATCTTCTTTCATCTTTAGTTGTTCAAACTGTAATCTGTAGGTTTGAAGCTTGGCACCCTTTACCTTCTCATTACCTTCATAACTGCTAATGAGTTTGTCCCACATTTCTTTGGCAGATTCTAAATGCATAACTTTTACAAATTTTGCTTCTGCAAACCCACTCAAAATAGCATTCATAGCCTTAGCGTTGAAGCTGAATTCTAGCTTGTCATCCATAGAAGCTAGTGCAACTGACTTCACATAACCAGTCTCTACCACATCCCAAACATCTGCACCTAAAGCCATTATGTAGGTTCTAATCTTAACTTTCCAGAAGGAAAAGTTTGTTCCACTGAACAGGGGGGCCTTATTGGTTGAAGTTCTTTCATGGCTAGTCATGTTTAAGCTCTAGGATCTACCCTTAGATAAAAGGAACCTGCGCTGATACCAATTGTTAGACAACTAAGAGGGGGGGTGAATCAATTGTTACTGTGCTTAAATAATTATACCCATTTTATACTCATTACAGAACACTCAATGATGATCACAATAATTCAGGGAAGTAAGCAATAGAGTATTCAACATCAATCACACACATGAAGTATACAGAAACAGATATTCCTGAGGAAACCCATAAAGAGAGAAAACCTCTTCTTCTTCGAATGATAGGCAGTCTTTTTATGTTATGTACATCATCTATATTTGAGCACCAACTCAATGTGAGGCTACCACCTCTATTTTACAAGCTGCAACTTGCTGAGAGCACCAACTCTCTGGTTTCTCTAGCACCCACTAGAAGGAAGCACCAACTCCCTGAGTGTTCCAGCACCAACTAGATGAAAACACCAATTTCTAGTCACATAGGCACCAACCTGTACAACAGAGAACAATAGTTCTCCCTTGCACCACCCTACCACCCTGGTTTTTCTGGTTGGAACAAGATGGAAGCTACAACTCCTTTTGTCCAAGCACCCACTTGAAACTTTGAGGACAATAGTCGTCCCTAGCACCACCCTACCACCCTGGTATATAAATCTTTGCTTTCTGAAATTTATTACAATGATACAGTATTTATCAATGGCTTACCATTCTCATCATAGTTCGGCTACACTGCTCTACTCTGCCTGCATCAGTGTGTTCCTACTCCCATCTTCTTGCGCTTAAGTTCTCGTACAGTTTGTTGTTTTCACCATTTTTTCTCTGTCCAGCTATGTTCTTCATCTTTGCATCTTTCACACTCTATTCATGTTGTCTTCTTGATCACATACAGTTCAACTTGTTTTACCAAGAAACAGCAACCTTCCTCTGTCATGGCATCTTTCTTTTATTCATGCCTTAATCATCCTTTACTCTTTGAATCTCCAACGCCCATGTCGGGAATCTCAAAGCGCTCAAGAGCCATGATTCCAATGCCCCAGAAGAATGATTCAGTTAGTGTAATTGAATCGTAACTGATCAAGAAACCACGAAGTGAAACAGCAACCCTCCAATCAAATTTGGTTTGATCAGCATCATTGGATTATACACGTAGAGGCTTTTTTACTTTTCAATGTGTAACCTCCAATATGGAGCCTAGCAGCGTTAGCTCCTTCCTCAATCTTCCGCTGATGTGACCTTGGGCGATGCTCTCATGTGACCATGCAATTACGGGGGCCAAAGGTGGTTTGAGGGCAATCTGTTTTTTGCCTCGCAATTCACTACAGAGCTCCATGTGTCATTTCTCCAAAACCGTGGTTTCGATTGCGGCCCGCCTTCAGAAAATTAACTTCTGAGTAATTTTTGGTCCCACAATCAGGCTTGATCATTGATCTTGCGATCTCTGACAGATTCCTTCAATCAACGACTCCAATCTATCGTCTTTCCTTTGTCTTCTCTGGATCCATGCCCTCCTAAGTCTTAACGACCAAGTGACGTGTGGCCCTCCAAACCGACGGACGAGATCGATTTCGCCTTTCGAGCTTCGGGAGTCTCGATTCTCAAACTTCGCTTTCTCCGCGGTGCTTCCACCCGGAATTCACGATCTATCGACACGTGATCTTCTAGAATCAACGGTCACAATCCCTTCGGGTATTCGGGGTTCGAAAATCTCAACTTTCCTTGTTCACTTTTTCCCATAGTGTTCCAACCAGAGTACACAATTTGTTAACGTATGTCCTCCTACAAATCGATAGTCCTCGGCTCTTCGGGCTTCGGAGATTTCAAAACTCAACTTCACTTCCTTCACTTTCTCCTGGAGTGTTTTTCCCCAAACTGCATAGATTTATGCCACGCGTGCTTCTGGTCTTCGGTGATCTGGTTTCTTTCCCAACCACAAACTCCCGAAGTGATTTGCTATGGAGTTGTGGATCATGCGCCACCTGTGAGTCTTGACGATGGACGGTCCCTGCTTACTTCGAGACTTCGAGACTTTGACAAGTCCGCTCTCCTGTGCTCATCCAAAGGCTTAACCTTCATGCATTTATCTCTGGATCCAACAACCGTTGATCCTCAACACTCAGATCCAACGGATCAAATCTTTACTTCTCCTGGATCTAACGATTGTCCTAACTCCCGAAATGTACCTTAGAATGATGGCTGAGAGCGATTTCGGACCTTCGTCCTTCGAGACTTCGGAACTTTTGACATTTGTTGGTGATGAAACTCCCGAAGTAAATCTCCCAGAGTGACCTAGCTTGCTTACGTCACTTGTTGACGTGTCACGAATCGAGTAGTTGCCACGTGTCACTCAGATTCATGATTTGCACGTACCAGAAGTGTCAATTCAACTTGACACTTGTCATTTTCTGATTGTGCCATGTGTCCTTACTGACGTGGTCTGCCAACTTGGTCTGCCACATGTCCTTGTAGACGTGGTTCTCCCTGATCTAACGATCATCGCATTTTCTCCAGATCCGATGGTCCTTATTCATTTCGGATTTTCGAGCTTCGGGTAATTCGACTTTCAAGTTGTCAATTCTTCCGAAGTGAGATTCCCCAAACAATAACCTACTTGCAACGTGAACCAAATGTTGTCCATCGATCATGTTCTTAGATCGATGGCTCGATCTATCTTGGGTGATGCTCTTCTGGTATATCTTGTCCTTCCACTTAAAAGTGATCCAAAGGTCGTGAAGACTCTCGAAGCATATCAACGATCAAGGATGGTTGTGAAACCACAACTTGCGAGTGATTTAACTCATCACCAAAACTCTGCAATTTGAAGTTGTGCATTGTTGGTGAGTCAACCACAATCGTCGATCTTTGAGGCTATAAGATCTGACAGTCCTGACTAATTGCGAGATTGGAAATAGCACGATATTTAATTCTCCTTTCGATCTCTGGAATCTATCTCTGTCGTTGATCTGGCGATTGCACATCTGACGGTCACGACTTAATCCGACTTAATCTAATCGTTTGTTAGATCAACCACAATCGTCGATATTTGGGTTTATGAAATCTGACAATCTAGACAAATTGTGAGATTAGAACTAGCGAGTTGTTTAATTCTTCTTTCGCTCTCTGCAATTCATCCATGTCGTTGATCTGGCTTGTAGATTCGATGGTCACGATCCTCCAACAGTCCTCAAGCCCACGGTCACTCATATGACCAACGTTCGTAATATTAGACAATCAACAAGGTCAATTTTTTGATCGGACAGTTGCTGAGACTTCTCACCCTGAGCTTATGCTTTTCCTTCCAAGCTTTGATCTCTGCATACTGTTTGCTTCTCCTCCTAAGCTTATGCTTTTTTTGTTCGTCATCGTCGTTGTTGTTCTTGCCATCAATAACAAGCACACTCTTCCTGTAAAAACATGCCAACAGGTTGTTCATGGAAGGAGAGAGGTGTCATTGTTGGCCTCTCCTACCTCCACCACAAGATAACAAATAGTTATGGCTTGTCTTAGCCATCTCTAAGGCAAGAAAGCCTCACAAGCCTAAACAAGGAAATGGTGGGTAAGAACCCATCATTACAGACCCAAAGCCTACAATGGATGCATGGGAGGCAACCCACCATTGAATGCAAGGATGATTCCCTCGACTGCCTAGTTTATGACTTCCACTTTTTTTTATTGGGAGGGCTAATTTGCTTAATATTATATTATTATTTTTTACAAGTTAGAGGTACTCAATGATGGGGCCTACAATGCAATATTTTTGTACTTTGAGATTGGAACTTCTGTATCTATACTCCAAGGACTCTAACTTGTGGTGGTGGCATGTGCAACCCATTGTTTTTTATAAAATGCATTATATGTAGATATTTTGTTTCACTTAATAGTAAAAGAAAACCATTTATTCAAAAAAAAAAACTTTTTTGAAATAGATTCAAGAATTGTTTTCCAACAACTATGTAATGTTGTCATTAAGCACATATTAGAGGCATAATGTTGATTATATGTGCATCACATTGTATTCTCATAGTATTTTTTATTATTTAATTACAAATTTATTATTTACATATGTATGTGTTTCTCTGGGATTTAATTTCCTAAAATACTTAATAATGACTAAAAGCTATGTCATTGAAAGCTCTTAAAGCATCTAAGAGCCATCTTTGATTGGAAAATATTGCTAAGGAAAAGATAGTTTTAGTATGAAAAATAAAGCCACCTTTACCTTCAAAGGGAAATGCACTAATCCAACATATGTTCGCAATAATTCTTAGACTAGTAATGAACACATGAAATCTAAGAAAAGTAAAACAAAAGTCACTCAAATGAGTGATTTGGAAAGCCAAGGGAAAGATATCATAGCAAGGCTTGTGTAGTATGCGATTGGGCACCGTGAAAGTTATCAAGCATCATCATCCATCTCTTCAGTGTGTCCCTTTATTTCAAGGAGACAAGCATTCTCATCCCTAGTTGCTTTGCTCTAGGTGATCATTTATCATGGCAAGACATTTCAACAACATCACATAGAATTTCGGAAGAAGCATCGTGGAAGGAAATAGAAGAGATATGGTTGAATCTTAGACAATTTTCCACAATTCTCACAGCATGCAGGCATGTTATAAGCATGTTGAGAGTAGACCACAAGAGTAAATCAAGGTTGGGGCAACCATGAGGTTATTCACAATGTTTATGTCTTATCATGTAGCTAATGATATTGATCAATGCAAGATTAGATAGGAAAATCTCACTAGAAGTGTTATTTTCATAAATTTCTTATATGTACTTTCATAGCCATTAGTCTACTCAACATGAATGGGACCCTAGAACTAGATAAAAAGGCTCATTATACATATGTTTGAAAATCTTGTAACTCCTCATATATTCCTATGGAATCATTTTTATTATTTAAAAAAATAATAATAAGTCTCATTCTTTTCTAGATGAATGCAACCAAAAAACATTACCAATTTAAATTCAGCTCTATCACCAATGAAATATACATTGTTTTAATAATGCATAAACATCATATCACTCTCATGTGTGTATTTTCTAAAACCAGTATTGAACTTCCAAATAAGATATGAACACTTTATTGCTATGATCAAAGACCACTCCTCTTATAAGGTGACTAGTATAGTACAATAATAGAAGATAAACAAAAGTGCAACCGAGAAGCAAATAAAAGAAACAAAAATACACCTAGAAAACTTTCGAACTTCACTAAATACATGTAATTACTCATGCTCCAAATAGGTTGTACATCTATCTCTTACAGGGAAATGTTTAGACAACAAACGTATGGGCCACCAAGTATGGTTACCTCCAAGCAAATGGATCAAGTTCAACGTTGACAGGGCTTCCAGCATCAACTTGAGACTAGGCAGTGTAGGTAGTGCATTTAGGAGTAGTATAGATATCATAGGGATTGCATTTGAATTCCTTGGTATCCAGAAAAATTATCAAGGATAAATAGCAGCTTTACACATGTGAATAAAGGAATCTTTGAAACAAAGGTTCTAAAATATCATCTTTGAAGGGGTCTCTGAAACTGATCATTGACAATCTTAATAGATTTGACCAGAATTCCTCATCAAAGACGAGCAATCGTACGAACTAGATCGGAATAGAAATCGAGAACTTTTAGGATCACAAGTTTGTTCAACATCTAACTTGCTCGTTGACTGGTTAGCAAACAATGCCATTACTTGCAAGAATTCCCAAGTCAATTGGTATGACGAATCCACCCCTAAAGAAGAGGATGAAAAGAAGTTTTGTACAAGCGTATTTCTACTAGTATCCAATGTAGACACCTCGCAACATGAAAGTATTTACAAAAGGGGCTTACTTATGAGCCTTAACCCATTATTCCCTCATCATAAATTCGACGCCTTCTCCAATTCATTCTATTGTGCGCCACAGATTTTGGGAAGACAGACCTTTGTAGGTTGATGATACAATCTATCTAATACCATCTATGATCTATCATCCCCATGGAAAATTATGTCAGCTCCTCTTCATATTCAAGGAGGTCGTTCATCTTTGCTATTGTTAGAAATTAAGGGCTAAACAGTAGGTTAGCTTAGAAATAAAAATATATTATTTTCAAAATTTTATCTACAAGAAATTCATGACCAACAAAGCATAATTAAGCATGCATAACCCAGCAATAATAAATGAACCAGATAGCCAGCGTATTTAACACAAAACCAACAGTGTATAAATAACATACATAACCCAGATCTAATTGAAATATTAACACAGTTGTAGAAGTAAAACCAAACTGCAAAAAGCTAAAACAAGAACAATAGTACCAAATTTGTTGATGTTGCCTTCCTCCGGTGTATGCTCAGAAATGCATTCCTAATTCATTGATCAAACCCTCATGGCAAATCTCTTTATGGGACTATGATCATGCCAAATAGGACTGCAGGGATGACTAGAAAAACACTGTATGAAAAGAACAGCTACAGCAGGCTCAAGAACTAATCAAAACATCAACAAACGCTCTTAAGATGCCCAGCGTCCCTAGGGTTTATGCCTTAGAATAAGATTCCAGTTTCTTAGCCAAAAGACCCAACTGAAATGCCCAGAAATCGACCTTAGAACCTCAGGGCGAAAATCTCAGACAGAGCAGGCCAAAAAACCTCAGGCCAAAAACCTCAAACAACAAGCCGAAAATCTCAGACAGAGCAGGCCCAAAAACCTCAAGCCGAAAACCTCAGACAGCAAGCCGAAAATCTCAGACAGAGCAGGCCCAAAAACCTCAAGCCGAAAACCTTAGACAGCAAGTTGAATATCTCAAAGCAGAGGTGTGTCCAAATGAGGCGCTATCCCCTCATATATATACTAAACGTGACCTCAAAACCACTAGGGCCGACCTGACTTATTTTGATTGGGTCGACTTTACATATAACAATAAAATAAGATATATAAAGTATAAATATAATGAGCCGACATGACATATAAAGGAGGGTCGATTTTACACATAAAAGGAGGGTCGACTTAACACATAAAGGAGGGCCAACTTAACACAAAAGGAGCAAGACAACATTACATCAAGGGTAAGTACCAACGTCCACTTAAGGCATATAGACCACATAAGTCGCATAAAACATATTAGGAGTTTTTCATCATCACTGCATACATGGAAGGCTTATGATGTGATCATGTCTTTCTTCTTAACTGCTCCTAGGTCACATAGACCATCCTAGGAGAGAAGAAGGTCACACATCATATCGGCTTGGTACTACACCAAGAATCTGCCTTGTCCTGGTCCAGGATACCCCAGAACACATCTGGGGGCCTTAGAACACATTTAGGGGCTTATGTCATCAAATTGCTTGGTCCCCGACCAAGAACCCCAGAAATAAACTGGGGGCCCAACTAGGATCTTTTGCCATGGCTCTAACTACTTGGTCCCAGACCAAGAACCTCAAGAGTGTAGTGGGGGCCCTAGATCACAACTAGGGTCTTTGCCATCCTCCTGGAGAATGGCTCTTGTAGTTGCATTAATTTTAACACTCCCTCTCAGCAAGAGAGGCATTCTCAGCAACACCAAGCTTGTCTCGAAAGTACACAAACTTTGTCAACGACTGGGGCTTGGTCAATATACCTGCAGTTTGTTCCGCAGTTGGAACATATTGAATACTGAGAATGTTCTTTTGCAACATGTCCCGGACATAGTGATATCTCATCTCAATGTGTTTCGATTTGTCATGAAACACGGGATTCTCAGAGAGCTTTATACAGCTCTAGTTATCACAGTGAATTATTGGGGGTTCCAGCTTAGCACTAAACAAATATGTGAGTAGCTTTCTGAGCCACACTAATTCTCTACTAGCAACACTTGCAGTAATGTATTATGCCTCTGCAATGCTTTGGGTTATGGAGCCCTGCTTCCTATTGGACCAGGAGATCATAGTTGAACCCAAACTGAAACAATATCTGAAGGTGCTCTTCTGGTCCACTGTACTACCCATCCAATCTGAATCTGAATAGCCATGAAGCATTACACCTCCACTAGAAGTGTATCTGAGCCCATAGGCTCCCCCGAACATATCTGAAAATATGCTTAACGGCAACCATATGAATGTGTTTTCGCTCAAACATAAACTGACTGAGGGCATTCACTGCATAACAAATGTATGGCCTAGTGTGTACTAGATACATCAAGGACCCAATAATCTGACGATATACTGTAGGGTCTTCTGGATCTGAACCTGTAGTTGGATCATGTAACTTCTTCAGGTTAGAAATCATAGGTGTGGTCATGGACTTACAGTCCAACATCCCAAATCTGTGAAGCACATCAACTGCATACTTACCTTGTGAGAGAAAGATCTCACCAGGTCTCTGCCACACCTATAAACCAAGAAAATAATGCATAAGACCCAAGTCCTTCATTTCAAACTCTGTTGACAGCTCCCTCTTAGTCTAAGCTATCAGATGTTCATCACCAGTAAGGAACAAATCATCCACATATAAAACCAAGATCACTGGATGATTCTTCACAACCTTTATGTAAAGGTAGGGATATGCTATACTCTTGGAGAAACCAAGCTTCTGAAGAAAATTGTCAATTCTTTTGTACAAAGCTCTCGGAGCCTACTTCAATCCATACAAGGCTTTCTTGAGTTTGCAGACATGAGATTCCTTCCCATGGATCACAAAACCCTTTGGTTGCTCTATATAAACCTCTTGCTCGACTTCACCATTAACAAAAGCAATCTTAACATCCATTTGGTGAAGTTTCCAACCAAAAACTAAAGCAACTGAAATAATAACTATGATAGAGGTATACCTGGCAACAGGAGCAAATACCTCATCAAAATCTATTCCCTCTTTCTGAGAGAAACCACAAGCCACAAATCTAGCCTTGTGTTTTTCAACACTGCCATCCGTTGCATGCTTTATTTTGAAATCCATTTAGAAGTCACAACTGATTTTCCTTGTGGTATTGGGACCACTTCCCATACATCATTCTTTAATATTGCCTCGTACTCTTCTACCAAGGCATCCTTCCACACTTTGTGTTTGGCACCCTCATCAAAGGTGGAAGGTTCTGAGCTAATCACATGATTCAACTGAGCAATCAAACCCGAGTACTGGTTTGGCTTCTTACTTTCTCTAAAAGTACCCTTTAGTGTTGCATGCTTCTCTGCTTCCTTTAAAATTTCTCGGCACCAAATTGGCCTCCTTTTGGCAAGAAGTGCCTCTAGGGGTATCTCAATGGAATCTCTTATGGGATCCACTGAAGGCTCTCTGGCCTCCTCCCTCTGCTCATCTAAATGTTCAGAAACTGAGTGTTTTGAAGTTGGAACTTCTTGCTCCTCTGCATCACTGGGAAACTCTCTAGAGCGTCGAAATGTTGCTTCCTCGTGAAAGGTCACATCTCTGTTGACCTCAATATATTTCTCACCTGGAATATAAATCTGGTATGCTTTTGAGGTTTCACTGTACCCCACAAATGTGTCTTTCTTTCCAGAGTGCTCTAACTTAGTCCTCTTTTTTTTTGGTACATGAATGTAGACAGGACTACCAAAAATTCTCAAGTGATAAACTGAAGGTTTCTTACCTGTGAAGACTTCTTCTAGAGTTTTCTCTTCCAAGGCTTTGTGAGGACACATGTTATGTAAATAGACTGCATTACTAGCAGCCTCGGCCCAAAGGGACAGCGGAAGATCTTAATCATACATCATAGCTCTGGCTACCTCACAAATTGTCTTGTTCTTTCTTTATACAACCCCATTCTGTTGGGGATTGTAAGGCACTGTCAACTCCCTCTTAATCTCAAGAGCTCGACATGGATCATCATACTTATGGGAGTCAAACTCTTTTCCATTATCTGTTCTGAAAACATGGATATGTCTGCATGTCTGCTTCTCAACAAGATTCTTAAATTCCTGAAATTTACTGAAATACTTGTTATCAATCCAAGAGTCACTCCCAGACTGCAAATGAAAGTAAGCTTGGTAACATAGAAATGTAAATGGATTAAAATAGTTTGAATAGGTGGATCAGCAAGAGGAGAGTAAAAAGGAGGGCATCATACTGCTGCAAATACATTCCATTGTGCATGGAGTCACAACATCCTACAGATCAAAGGCAATCAAGTTTCCTACCAGACAAAAGGCTTATGCAAAGATGGATAGAAGAATAGAAGGTAAACAAAGAGAAGAATAACCACATAACAAAGATCCTTTCTGTAATATAGATTGAAGAGTGATTGAACAATAAACTGTGATTAACAAGCAATTACCACAAATCCTTTGCAGCTCATGAATTCATTAACCAAAGGCAGCGTTTGATCTTCAAAATCTGTAAATATTATTCAAGCAAGATGACAAGATAGAATGATAACAAAGAACGCAAAGTTTGATAAGCAACTCTCATGAATCTCTAATGGCAGAAATGTTAATTACAACAAGCCCTCGAGCTTACAATTGAGCAAATAAATTGTTCATCTAGCTCTCTCCCCTCTTGGATCATGAATCCAACCTGTTTCCTCAAGAGATCTCCTTCCTTAAATAGAAAATAGCATCCAAATAACCTTAGGAGGTCGAATCCCATCTCTTTCATTGGATTCTAAGCCTTGGAGATAGGTGGCAACAATCAAAGAGACAAAAATCCAACAAACTGTTAATTTTTAGGAATTAGTTGGAAGTCATTAATAAAATGTCTCCACCTCATTGCATGAGGCCTTTGCTGGAGCTAAATCTTAGGTGCAGGTGTCCCTTGACATCTAACTGATCCTTGAGAAGCCATTTGAACCCTCCTTGACATGTGGCAACCTCCCAACAAGGCAAATATCAAAACCGTGACTGCTATAGGAAATTAGGTAGCGTCGTTGTAAAACAGTAGGTAGTGCCACTTCTATGTCTAATATCTCTCAAACCATAACACATTTTGAAAAATTGAGAGAGGTTTTTGTTATTTGGCATGTTATGAACAAAAACCTCCTCCATTTTTCAAAAATACCTTCTCAAATGTTCATAATCCAAGTTTCAAGTTAGTGACTCAAAACTGGTAAAATAACTCTGCACAATTCGTTTTCTACCAGAATTTAGGTAGCACCCGCCTATGTGTCTGCGTGCAATTCGGTAGCATAAATCCATGGGTGATTTTTATTCTTGGAACCTTGTGAGAGTTTTGTCAATGCTTGTTCTTGACACTTGGCACCTTAACCAATCTTGTGCTAACAAGACTCATCTTTAGTTTTCAGAAAATAAATTCATGTTTTACGGGAGCAATCATCAATAAAAATGATATAATGAAGACAACCATTCATGGATGGAGCAGTCATAGGTCCATAGAGATCAGAATGTATAAGATTTAAAATACCATTGGTTCTTCTTCTACTGTGAGGATAAGCTTTCTTTGTATTTTTACCAAGAGCACAGCCTCTACAAACACTATCATGCTCAAAACAAAAAACTGGCATACTTGTTACCATCTTTTGCAAACCTGGAAGAGTATCGTAGTTGAGGTGTCCAAACCTTGTGTGTCATAGTTCGCAAGGGTTGATCATCTCATAAGTCAATGCTTGAATAACCTGACCTGAGACTTTATAAAGTCCACCTTCTTGAACACCAATCACCATGGTTGAGCTCATACTTTCATTTGAGGGCCACATAAGAGTCTTTCCTTTTGAGAAGGCTACTGTGTACCCTTTACTTTCTAGAACTACAACTGAAATGAGATTTTTCATTAAACCAGGAACATAAAGAATTTCTTCAACATGTAAAACATTACCTGATTGAAGCTAAAAAGAAGTTGAGCCAACTCCTTTGATGTCAGAAGTACCATCATCACCCAGTTCTACTTTTGCATTAAACTTCTTCTCTCTGTAATTTACAAGAGTCTTATTGTGCCCTGTCATGTGTCTAGAAGGCCCCACTATCCACTAAACAAGTGTCAACTGAGTTGGTGATAGCACCAAACAATGTTGATACAAGATAACTCTCTCTTCCCTGCGCTTGCTCTTTGGTGGCAGCTCTAGTTCCCTTTTTCTGAGATTCTTCTTTTTCCTCAGTTGCAATCGAGACATGAAATTTGCCTTTTCATTTTTGCTTTGAAGGAGGATTTATGCAGTCCCTTGCATAGTGTCCTAACTTGTTACAGTTATAACATCTTACTTTAGACAACTGAGAGCAAGGGTGAGAGTGTTTACCTTTAGGTTTCTTACCTTTGTCTTTGTGCTGAGGAAACCTCTTCCATTTATTGGCCTTGGTGGAAAGAGCATGATCTTTCATAGTGGAGGACTCATTTCTGTTTTTAATTATGCCCTCTTCTTCCAAGCAATCATGCCATAATCTCTCGAAGTTAGGTTGAACTTATCTTCCATTCACGGATGAGAGGAATGTCTCCCATGATTCTGGAAGACCATCCATTGTTGTCTGTATCAGGTCATCGTCATCTACAACAACTCCAATTGTCGCAAGTTGATCTCTTGTTTGAGCAATTTTGGAAAAGAGGACGGAGATGCTTTCATCCTTTCCCATCTTTAATGTACGCAGTTGTTTCTTCGAGGTCCTCTTCTGGGTAGGAGCCTTCTCATAGAAATTTGATAGGGCATCAAAGCATTCTTTTGTTGTTCTTAAGTGAGCAATGAGAGGCATCATACTATCTTTCACTGAGTCAAAAATGACCCTCTTGGCTTTGGCTTGCCTCTTCTTATAGGCTGCTCTTCTTGCATTTGACGCAGGTTCTTCAACTACTCTGATAACCAACTCATCCAGATCACTTTCTTCTAGGATGTTCATGACCCTAGCTTTCCAGGCATTGAAGTTTGAAGGCCCTTCAAGCCTGTCCTCTGCTTTGATTGAAAATGAAGCCATGCTAAGATCTGAAAGGAGGAAAAACCGGATAATAACAAGCTTACAACTAACTTGATTTACAAACCCTTAATAGAGGATCAACGCTGACTCAAAAGTCTGCCACAAATGAGCTCTGATACCATGTTAGAAATTAAGGGCTAAACAGTAAGTTAGCTTAGAACTAAATATATATTCTTTTCAAAATTTTATCTACAAGAAATTCATAACCAGCAAAGCATAATTAAGCATGCATAACCTAACAATAATAAATGAACTAGATAGCCAGCAAATTTAACACAAAACCAGTAGTGTATAAATAACATACATAACCCAGATCTGATTGAAATATTAACACAATTGTAGAAGTCAAACCAAACTACAGAAAGCTAAAACAAGAACAATAGTACCAAATTTGTTGATGTTGCCTTCCTCCGGTGTATGCTTAGAAATGTACTCCTAATTCATTGATCAAACCCTCAGGGCAGATCTCTTTATGGGATTGTGATCATGGCAAATAGGACTGCAGGGATGACTGGAAAAACAATGTAGGAAAAGGACAACCACAGCAGGCTCAAGAACTAAACAAACCATCAACAAACCCTCTTAAGATGCCCAACATCCCTAGGGTTTATGCCTTAGAATAAGATTCCAGTTTCTTGGCCAAAAGACCCGGCTAAAATGCCCAAAAATCGGCCTCAGAACCTCAGGCTGAAAATCTTAGACAGCAGGTCGAAAATATCAAACAGAGCAGGCCGAAAACCTCAAGCCAAAAACCAGCAAAGCATAATTAAGCATGCATAACCCAACAATAATAAATGAACCAGATAGCCAGCAAATTTAACACAAAACCAGCCGTGTATAAATAACATACATAACCCATATCTGATTGAAATATTAACACAGTTGTAGAAGTCAAACCAAATTGCAAAAAGCTAAAACAGGAACAATAGTACCAGATTTGTTGATGTTGCCTTCCTCCGGTGTATGCTCAGAAATGCACTCCTAATTCATTGATCAAACCCTCAGGGCAGATCACTTTATGGGATTGTGATCATGCCAAATAGGACTGCAAGGCTGACTGGAAAAACAATGTAGGAAAAGGACAACTACAGCAGGCTCAAGAACTAATCGAAACATCAACAAACCCTCTTAAGATGCCCAACATCCCTAGGGTTTATGCCTTAGAATAAGATTTCAGTTTCTTAGCCAAAAGACCCAGCTAAAATGCCCAAAAATCGACCTCAGAACGTTAGGCCGAAATCTTAGACAGTAGGTCGAAAATCTCAAACAGAGCAGGTCGAAAAACCTCAGGCCGAAAACCTCAAACAGCAGGTCGAAAATCGCAGACAGAGCAAGTCGAAAACCTCAGGCCGAAAACCTCAGACAGAGCAGGCCGAAAAACCTCAGACAGAGCAGGCAAAAAAACCTCAAAGCGAAAACCTCAGACAACAGGCCTAAAATCTCAAACAAAGCAGGGCGAAAAATCTCAACCTGTAAACCTCAGACAACATGCTGAAAATCTCATAGCAGAGGTGTATCCAAATGAGGCATTGTCCCCTCATATATATACTAAACGTGACCTTAAAACCACTAGGGCCAACCTGACTTATTTTGACTGGGTCGACTTTACATATAAAGGAGGGTCCATTTTTCACATAAAAGGAGAGTCGACTTAACACATAAAGGAGGGTCGACTTAACACATAAAAGGAGCAAGACAACATTACATCAAGGGTAAGCACTAACGTCCACTTAAGGCATATAGACCACATAAGTCTCATAAAACATTTTAGGAGCTTTTCATCATCACTGCATACATGGAAGGCTTATGATGTGATCATGTCTTTCTTCTTAACTACTCCTAGGTCACATAGACCATCCCGGGAGAGAAGAAGGTCACACATCATATCGGCTTGGTACTAGACCAAGAATCTAATTGGTCCCAGACCAGGATACCCCATAACACATCCAGACGGCCCTAGAACACATCTAGGGTCTTATGTCATCAAATTGTTTGGTCCCTGACCAAGAACCTCATAAATACACTGAGGGCCCAACTAGGGTCTTTTACCATGGCTCTAACTGCTTGGTCCCAGACCAAGAACCCTAGGAGTGCATTGGGGGCTCTAGATCACAACTAGGGTCTTTGCCATCCTCCCAAAGAATGGCTCTTGTAGTTGTATTAATTTTAACAGCTATCTTTTGTTCATTCTACTTTCTCTATTTTGTAGCCATATTTTGTTCATTTTGTTGTCTTTGCCTTGTATCTCTACGACTATGGATATGGAGGAACGAAAAGAAGACATAAGAGGGGGTCGCTCATGTACAAAGTCCAAATCAACAGAAAAATCCATATGAAACTCGACAGTGGCTAGAAGGTTTCTTGGAGAGACATGGCTCTGAAAGGAACTGGAGCACTCTTGAAAGACATTCCAAGAGTCGAGTTTCCAATAAACATATCCTTGATGTTGTAAGATAATTGCAGAATTTTGTTAAGGAGGGAGACAAGCTACAAGCTCAATGACAAATCAACTTTGAGCAAAAGGTCTTGAGTACAATGAACCACTTAATCATTGCAATCAAGGGTTTGGATATAAATCATTCATGGACACACTTAAACAAAACCATTGAACAATTAAAAGACCTCTAACCAAAAACCCATTGATTGCACTAAACAAAGTTAAACAACCCTTACACCTATAAAGTTGGTCAACCCTATGATCCTGACTGGGCCTCTATTTGTTATTAGCCCATTTTCAAGGAGGTTAGAAAAAGATGTCAAAGTTATCATCAATTTCAACCAAATTAAAACAATGACATTACAATTGATACAAATACCTTAAAACACAAAACAACTCTAAACCAAAAAGAGCAATAAATTGTGTAATATACTAATAAGAAACATTTAAAAAGGAACCATAAAAAAAATACTTCACTTAATATTCAAATCATCAATGTTATTGATATTGAGGCACATTGAATCTCCAATGGAATTCCAATGATAAATTGAGTAATTTCTTTATACATTCAACATATCATTAATAATAGTCCAACCTAATAGTAATAGTGGGGCTCTTGCCATCAAAAGTTGATCTTACCTTCAATGTGATCAAGGATTTCAAGAGAAACTATGGAACCACACAAAGAGATCGACAGAGATATAAACAAAAATGGAGCAAGCATGCATGACGGGCACTGTGTAAGTCTGATGTCCCAAATCGACAATGTCATGCCAAGTCACAAGGAAGTAATGCAGACTAACTTGGCCAAGTCCCAAGTATACTCAATGCACGCCACAGATTGGAGAGTATTTTGTTGACCTGGAGGGTTTGGCTACCTATACCTTTGATATGCAGTGACAACTTGTAAATGTGGCTTTTATCCCCAAAGGATCCAACGCCGTGTTTTCCTCATGCATTTCTCTTTCCTTGGTCGTTTTCGAGCTATGTTGCAAAGGGACCCGTCCCCCCCAAAAAAACCTGCATACCTGTCGTATCCTCGTTCCAGGGACTTGGGGACCCTTAGGAAACTTACCCAAATTGTTGGGGACTCGGGGACTCGCTGGTCATCCCCAAGACGTTCCGGACAGATTTCAGGGACATTCCGGACAGATTTTGAGGATGTTTTAGGTAGATTTCGGGGATTTTTTTGGGCAAATTTTGGGGATATTCCGAGCATATATCTTCAGTCTTGAAAATATGGAAATTGATGATTGGACAATAAGATCATTTTTCCCATCCATTATTTTTGTATTGCATTGAATCTAAATCTGTTGTAAAAGTTGTAGCTCAAAACATGGGTTTTGTATGATGGGTTTTGATTTGGGTTTTTGATGATTTAAATATTGTATTTTAAATATTGTATTTTCAACAAGAAAAGTTTCCATGTCAAAAAAACAAGAAATGCAACATTTCAAAGGGTTGATCCTTATGGTTACTGCTCTTGTTCTTCTCATTTTTCTGGTCATCTTAGCTTTACATATTCTACATGGGTTTCCAGGAGTCATTCAATTATAGTGCTTCCACCATTCCAACCTCGAGCATTGTGAAAACAATCAAATAGTAGTGACTTCGATTGGGTACTAAATGTTTGAATAAATTCCTATTCAATCACCTTCTTAATCTGAAATATGAATCTAATCTCTTTACAAAACCAAAGTGTTTTATAGTGGTTTTCAACACAACCCTAAAAATCTGCAAAACCTATTCATAAGGGAATGCCTTTTATGTTTTAACATAATTGTCATTAACAAGAAATACGAGTAAGAAAAACTGCTATAGAGACATTTCTCACTTAAGTTTCTTAAAGCTAAACTGCATTTTGCTCGTCTAGTAGCCAATAATGAAATGTCACTCCGCACTTTTTTAAATTGCTCGAGCTTTTTCAATATTGGCATGTGTAAGGGTTGTGCATAATACTGTATAGTATAGCTTGTTATGCTTACAAGCTTGAAGCAACTACAAATGTTTATGGTGAATTTTAATATTTTTTTAATATATATATATATATATATATATATATATATATATATATATATATTGTTATGGGTCCCAACACATTGTCCCCATATATATATATATATTATTGTCGTCCCCAACCTGTTGTCCCCTGAAAAATTTGGGGGTGCGCTCTAGCTGTCCTGGGGATGCGTCCCCCCGTCCCCGTCGTTCCCCCATCCCGAAAACCAATGCAACATAGTTTTCAAATATGCTCTCTTGAATCTAGCAGTGTTTGACAATGTGAAAGTGTTGCAAATCTTTGTGCCAAATCTAGGGCAGTCAAAGACCAAGGATCACAAGGTGATTGGCCATTTTGCTTTGGCCCTCTTTCTGCCAAGGTTTGTTTTAATCGAAGAGTCTGATAGTTTCTTCTTGGCAAAGAGCAATACCATGGCAATAGAGTTTTGTATGCCAAGTGTTTGATGAAAGGTTTGCTTGGAAAGTGTTTGACGTAATTCATGTACAAGCCAGTGTCAAGTCATTGTGGTTACATCTACTACAATCTGATGTTGCATTCGAAGTGTTTGATAAAATGATCGCAAGTCAAGTGTTTGGAGAATTGCCTGCTCAACATACACGCTTTCAAATCATAGTTAAATCACTCAGAAGAAAAACTTTGATGTTGTGGGTACAATCTAGAGATTTTATGGCAGATGTAAAGCTCAAAATGGAGCATACATAATGGATACTATGGACCAACACCAGCTTCTGTTTGTAGGGAAACAAACCAAATATCAAGCTCTGTTATCAAACTACAGCATATGCAAGGTTTCAACTCTCTTTCTGGTTTTACACTTGTGTGTAGGAGCAGTAAGAAAAGGTGCCTCTTCATCCTCCAAACCTGTTTCTTTGAAGGATGCGATCAGATACAAACCATCCACTCCAATTGCTTTGATCCCTCCTATGACTAGTGCATATATTGTGGAGAAACAAAAAGAGATGTCATTGTTGTAGGTCTCAAAGCAGGAGGTCATAAAACTCCAGCCAATATTGGAATCAAATGCAGTCATATGAAAATTTAGTGGGCATTGGCCTACTTCATCAGATTTGTACCAATGGATTCACTTGACCTAGACAAAACATTGTGAGATTACTCAAAAGGATTTTTTATTGTCTTGTTTTTCAATCATGTCGATTATCAAAAAGCATTCAAGGAGGGTCCTTGGTTTTGGTGAAGAGCGAGATTTTTACCCCATGGTTACTAGAATTTGACCCTAACACCTTTGTCAGTGATTACAATGCCAATTTGGGTCAGCCTACCAAATCTGCCATTACATTTTTGGCACTTATCAATCCTTGAGGATACTGGGAATACTTTGGACAGCTACATAAAAACAGATCTCAAGAGGGCTAAGGTGGGATTGTGCATGTACGCCCACAACTGTGTTGAGATAGACCTTAGTAATGGTTTATTGTAGAAAATGATTCTCAAACGAGAAAGTTTAGATGGACTCAAGTCTTGGATTATGAGAATACAGCATTTCAGAGCCAGATCTGCCAACAAACAAGACATTACGAGATAATTGCCCCCCATGTGCAAGCTCATTCACCATGGAAAAATGGGCTCAAACCAAAACCAAAAAGTTGGCAATCCCCTGAGCAACTGATGCCAACAGATAAAGGTGATCAAGATGAAGAAAATCAACAAATAACGAATTCAAAGAGTACCTGTCCAAAAGTGCCAATTGAGGAAACAACTCTCTCCTCGGGGATGGAAATTGTTAAGGATGCTCCATCAGGAGGAATGAAGAGACTACATGAATATGATCACTTTGATTCTGATAAGGAGTTGGTACCCTTCGTGAATTGTGAAAATTCGACCTCTGAATTACAAATCATCCCTATGGAACCTCCTTAAGGGGTGGATTGAAGTCAAGAAGAAGAAAGGGGAAAAATGCAGAATTGAGGACTTCTTTCATCCTTAGTGCTTGTCATGCTTTCTTTGTTTCTCACATTTAGGCTCATAATCAACTGGTGGCTTACATGCCTATTTTTATGATAAATTATCGAGTGAGGAGAATCTTTTTACCAGTTTTTATGAAATGCTCTTGTAGCATCTACAAAATTTAACCTCTTTTCTTTGTTACAACTAAGAAGTTACAACTTTTTTCCAAGGAAAAAATATTATTTATACAACACTCATAAGACTTGCCCCCCTAATGTTTGAGTTACATAGTTCTAATCATATAGATGATTTTGAAAGAGAGGCACATATGCCAAGAGAACAAAGGGCTTAATGATGCCTCAAAAAATGTGCACCAAAAACGTTCTAGACTTCTTTGCAATTACCAATTTAGCTAACCCCCCAAGACATAACTTTGAACTTCTAAATTATGTAGACTTTAGACAAAAGCCCTCACTTTTAATACCATCCACAGCAAGCCCCCCTAATCTGCAATCCCATGAAATGTGCCCCAATCCTTCATCGAACACTAGAGTTGATTGTATCGCTACAGATAACCTTAAGACAGGTCTAAACAGCAAAATACTATTGTTATGAAAATGAAGACCATGGAATACAACGAATCTTGGCAAAGGAAGAAGAGCAAGAAACATGC
Organism: Picea sitchensis; assembly: GCA_010110895.2. Taxonomy (NCBI): domain Eukaryota; kingdom Viridiplantae; phylum Streptophyta; class Pinopsida; order Pinales; family Pinaceae; genus Picea; species Picea sitchensis. The sequence goes on along the minus strand of SNQJ01S0000402.1, from coordinate 199,079 downwards.
TAGCATTAAAAACAATCATTCAAATTCTTCCCCAAAACCAAGTTCATGTCAAAATCAAGAAAAAACAATCTCAAGATAATTAAATGTCTGAAGATTATACAAATACCTCAAATAGATAGAATAAGTAATGATATAAATAAACAACAACCAAATTTGCAGCTTATATGAAGAAAGAACAATCAAATAACAAAATGCAACCATCCTCTTATTGAAATAGACTCTAACTATAAGCTGAGAAGGAAAACTATAAAGGATACAATGACTGGCCTTATTCAAGATTAGGCCAATCATAAAAGTCATATTTAAGATGGATAGACTCAAATGAGGAGAAGAAAACCAAGAAATCAAATGATTCTAGGATCACTGAAATCAATGCACAATGAAGATTATACTGGTTTGCTATTATTTACTTCCCTTGATAGGAAAAGTATTAATGGGTTGTCAACTTGGCTCTTAATTACAACAACAATCACCAATTCCAGCAATCTTTAGTAGTGCAATAGTCCCGAGGTATCCAACAAATTTCAGGAGACCGTAACAGAGATTTTAAAATCCAAAAATCATAATGTAAAGCCTCAAATAATTCATGTTTTTTGTCATAATGTTGCATGTTTCAGTTCTTTTGCCTGAACGGTGAAATGTTTCAAACAATAACTCAATTTATAAAACCTTTGCTCCTGGAACCTAATGCTTATCTATTTTTCCAGCATAGCCATATAAATACAAACTTCCACATGTCAAAAAAGTCATCAACAGGTATTGCTTATCTGTAATTGACTGATATCTGCTCCTTGATTGACACACCAAGCGTGGAAATAACAAGTTATCAGCATTCCTCCCAAACCAAATCCAAATACACAGTTAACAAAAAATAGGTTAGCATAAGTCACACTCCATACTATTGTAGACAATACAAAACATAACCGATAAAAGAATGAAACTCATAAAAAATTGAAGCATAGTCTTTCAGTTATGGGACCATTCCAAATGCTTTACCACTCTCTTTCAACTTACCTTGAACCATTTCCTTATTGCAGCTTATATAGTGTTCCCAATTTGCATCCATTCCTCTGTCTCAGCTGTTTCATCTCAATTATACCTTTGTTTTTTAATATTTAACAAGGAGACGTATTTTGCTGATCGGGCATTTTTCACCTTAACATGGGCCAAAGCTAGATTTCACATCAGTTACAAACAATAGAAGCATGCTTCAGGGGGAAGAGAAGGGAACATAGTAGTGGAGGTAGTCACACTTGGCTAGTTGCATATATATTAACCAGCTGCTTTACACAGTTCAAGTACAATATTATTCCATTGCATTTCAATTCTATTTCCTTCACATTGTACCTCTTCAATCGTATCAAGTGTTGTGGTTTTGGTTGTGTAGAGTGTTTTCCTATGTATGGATTAGACACATCACAAGGTGACTACCTCGATGATATGAATTAGAATGCAATTTTGTCTTCTGGAGATGTTTACAGTCAAATTCTGTATGCTTAAAACAATTTCAGGAATGTTTCAGAAAAAACCCTCATCCACATTTCAACATCCAGAAGAGTTTAAATATGTGAACTAATTCACTCTAGAAACTCCTTTGTTTGAGCCTGCATATTCAGCCTCCACCTTTGAAGAAGTAAGCTTTCCATGTACTTTACCTTTTCCTAAATATGCAAAAATTGGGATGAATGCTCACTTTAATACTGATCTACTATTCTTTCAAATATCCCTAAGCCTAAGAAATATAAAACTTTCCACTTCTAATGTTACAGGACAAGCTTTCTGCCAATAAGCTACTATAAATGAGAAGAAACAAGTCCACAAGCAAGCTGTGCATAATACTTTCCTTTACCCTCAATATACACCAGACTTTACCTAAATCTGGCTCAGGACCATGGATGGAATTTTAATTGCCAATATCTTTACATATTCTCAGCAGTGCAAAACACTTGTGATTCCTAACACTTATCTAACCAGTGAGAAAAGAATGGAGAGTAGATGCCATTCAGAAAAAGGACAACAATTATTACCCCATGTCTCCTTTACCCCATGTTTTAAGTAAATCATTTCCAACAATTCAAGCTATTGTTAGTGGCTCTATGTCACAAAAATTCATTTGGCGCTGATTTGGTCCCACAATTCTTGTGTGTAAATACTAAATAATGAATTCTCAAGCTCTTGAAAGCATGATCTTGTTGATGAATGAGTTGGAGCTCTGACACAATGACAATACCAGAGATCAAAGTGTTTCACTTGGAGGAGGACTAGAAGTGAATTGAGAAGACAATAGTGCATAATTATTAGTATCATTACAATGGCATTATTAAACACAAAAACAGAAAAGTAATTCAAAATACAGACCCATATGATTTCACCTAATACAAAACAACAACAAAAGCCTTTATTGTAAAGCAAAATGATGATACAAACTGCTTTTTAAACTAAAAAAATCTATAATTTTTCAAGTACAAAATATCTTCCATATTTTTGTTGACAATTTTTCTTTCTTAAAAGCCACGTCTTGATGAGACTTAGTCTGGTGAACATGGGTAAACAGATATTATAGTTGCACTTTATCTATTTTGTATTTTAATACACTTTTGCACTTCATCTTTTATCCTTTAGGGTGACTTAGTCCAGATTGATCACCCATCCACTTTATTGTATTTTACTGCAGACTTGGTCAAACTTAATCGCTCTCCCACAATTTTGTATTCCTATATATAGATGATAGAAATGAGTGTGCAGCATGTGTTTTTGTTTGTTCACTTGTGCGTGAGTTCTATCCCATAACCAGTATTGTGCTCATATCAATTGATATTGAAGCCTTAAGATTAGGGCTTTCGTAGGGCTCAAAAATTCTGACCTCCTTAGGGATTTTCTCACTGCCCAGGATTCTCCTTCTAGCTCTCTTCAAGCAGCTCAGGCAATTTGAAGGCACATCAACTCCTCTCCTGATTTCAGACCCTTGGCATGCAGGTAACCTGTTTTGATCGGACCGCTCTTCCCATTATTGTTTTTCTGTGCTTTCTTTCCATAATTCTTTTCCACAGTCAAGGGTATTGGTCATAGCTGTTGGATCCATTGCTTTGTAGCATGTCCACTTAGTTTTAGATCTCCTCCGCCAAAAATTACTTGCAGGCCAAAATCAAGAAGTCGTTCTTTGGCCAAATTTTAATCCAATACTTTGATTTTGTTATTGAGGTGAAGTGAATTTACACAGATCCAACCAAATTTCACATTTTCACAAACTAGCCCACACCTACTAACACCACAAACCTGAAGAGTTCCTTAGGAAGCGTGAATTTCTATATGAATTTCCATTTTGCTCGCCCATTGAATTGGGCAACAATCAAAAGACTCTTCAAGACTTGTGAAGCAAAATTAGCATTTCAGAAGTTCCAGGATGCTCTCTACTCTACCCTGGTGCTTTCTCTTCTATCTTTGCAGCAACCTTTTGAGACTGGGACAGATGCTTCCAAATATGCCATAGGTGTTGTTCTTGAACTAGGAGAACATCCAGTGGCATAACATTCAAAGACCTTGACCCAGGCCAAGCTCAACTACAACTATGAATTTTATGCAGCAGTTCAAGCACTCAAGCAATGGCTGCACTACATCCTTGGTAAGGAAACCATCTGACACACTAATCATCAGCCCCTTCATTTTTTTAATCCCCAATCTAAAATTCAGGAACAAATACATTTAAAATGAGCTTCCTACATTTAGCAATTTCATTTAGTCATCAAATATACCAAGGGTAGCTTCAATAAAGTGGATGATCTATTCAACATTGAACAGACCCTCTGCTGAGGCCCTTTGCATTTTAGGTGTCAGATTTGCAGCCTATGAGGACAAAAAATCCAATATTCTACAAACCCTAACTTTGGTTTGGTCATGGAGTCCTTCAAGCTACTCATTGTGGTCGACCAAATCCCTTTCCTAGACTACACAGTCCAAGTAGGCTTTATTTACAAGTTGAATCTATGGTGTGCTCCCATTGGATCAACTCACCTTCTTATTAAGGAGACCCACTCTTCATCTTATGGCGGACATTTTGTTGTGCATAAAATTATGTTGCATATGCAGAGTTACTTTTGTTGGCCTTCCATGCAAAAATGAGTGGAAGATAACACTGGGAGATGTTCACGTTGCAGCAAAAGCAAGCTTGCTAACAGGAAGCTTAGATTGTACAAACCTTTGCCAAATCTTCCAGTTTTAAGTAGTCCATCTCCCCCCAGGTTTTGGGAATCCATCTCCATGGATTTCATCAATGGTTTACCCACCACTCAGAGAAAGAACAACTGCATCTTTGTGGTAGTATGCAAATTTTTTGAGATGGTGGTCTCCATACCCAACAGCAAAAGCATTGATGCCCTTGAAGCTGCAAAACTTTTCCTCCAGCATCTTTGGATCCATTTTTTATTGCCATTGACCATCATTTTCAAATGTGACTCTAAACTTTTAAGAGACTTTTGAAAATCCTTATGAAAGTTTTTGGGCTACCAACACTGGTTCTCTATTGCTTTTCATCCACAAACTGATGGCAAACCAAGGTAGTGAATAGAACCTCCGTTCATGCTCTCTACAGCCACTGCCAACCAAAAACAATGGGATCAGCACTTGAATATTTTGGGATATCAACTCAGGTTCTCTATTGCTTTTCATCCACAAACTAATGGCCAAACCAAGGTAGTAAACAAAACCTTGGTCCATGCTCTCTGAGCTACTGCCCGCAAAACAAATAAGGGATCAGCCTTGAATATCTTGCACCTCATTTACCACAGAGCTAATCACGTCTATACAAGACACTCCCCTTTTGAGGCCAGTTTTTTTAATTTTTGGCCTCATGATCCTTATGAAATTCCAATTGCTTTCCCAGCTCCATCCACATTCCACCAACAGAGGGAGCAAGAAAAAGCTTCTTCCTTTTGTGCAGAACTTAGCCAAGGCTCATATCAGCCATGACATCCTTCAACCGACACAGGCCAAGTACAAGGCATTCAACAACTGGCATTCAATTGAATCACATTATTAGGTTGGCAACAGTGTTTGACAGCACTTGAATAAGCAGCACTTCAAAAATCAGTAACATCACAAGCTCAAGCACAGTTTATATGGCCCTTACACCATCACTCATAAAATGGGTTCCGATGCCTTTAAGTTGAATATACCACCTTTGATTAGCATCCATGATGTGGCAAATGTCATCAAACTCAAGTTGTATGAGCTCCCTCACTGGGAGGAATCTTTTCCAATCACGCATCCAAAGACCATAAATCCAGATTTTCAACCACCCCATCTTGAAGACACTATTCTTGATGTCTACATCAGAACCACTAGGCAGCATCGCATCACCGCAGTGGGTAGCAAAGGCACTTTACCCACTCAGTCCAAGTGGATGCCTCAGTGTTTGAGCAACAGTTTCTCCATCTCCGGTAGAAATTAAATATGATATCCTCTAAACAGAGAGGAATTGATGAGACTTAGTCTAGTGAACATGTGTAAACATGTATTACAGTTGTAGTTTATCTATTTTGTACATTAATACACTTTTATACTTTTGGGTGATTTAGTCAAAAATTATTGTATTTTATTATAGACTTTGTCAAACTTAATCACTCTCCCGCAATTTTGTATTACCATATATAGGTGATACAACATGTATACAGTGCAGGGAATTCTCTCTTATACTGGCATATTTGTCTCTTTACATGTTCACATGTGTGAATTCTATTCTATAATTGATATTGTGCTTATATCCACATGCATTAATATTTTTTAAATGTGTTTTTGTGATGCTAATAGTGGCATTTTGGTATCATAGATATGATAAAATAAAAGCTAAAATTATGATCAGAATAAGTTAAACAGGTTCGTATAAATCCTATAATGGAGTGCTAAGTTGCACTTTGAATCATTGTAATTCTGAAGCCCAAAAAAACTAGCATTCTTTGCCTGTAATAAAGACAACCTAAGGGCCACTTGGAAGAAGCAGATTAAGAGCTGCTTCACACGGGTAACCAATTTAACATAAACTCATAATCAGATCTTATCCATTTGAAACAGCAGTATGTTAATATTTTATGCTAAGGTTAAAGACAACCAAAATGGACTGAAGGCCATTACATATTAGCATATAACATAAGATAAGCTTCCAATCAAATTTCATTCATTTCAGATAGCAGTATGTTAATATTTTCTTTTGAGATTAAAGAGAACTAAGAGTAACTAAATCTGACAGCTTTTATTAAAGGTATCTCAACAAAAACCAATCTGTGAAACGATATTAAGTAAGGACTTGTAACGGCTTTGCACTGCACTTTGTCCATGCTTTTGTTAATAATTTATGTTCGAGGATTGCTTCAAACTGTCTAAAAAGTTGAGGTAATGCAGTTTATTTTGGATTTGGAATAAAGTAAATATAATATTTCTTAAAGTATTATGCAAGGCTGCTCGAATTCCAACTTTGTACTAGTTAAACTCTGTGTGGAAAATGTCCCTAACATTGTTAGGGTTCCTGTCGAGAACAAACTAGATCCGCTTCGCTGACATCATGCACCACGATCAGGCCTAGAGAGAATTTAATTCATTTAATAGATGAACTCTTTCTTGTAAAAATTTTACAACTAATTTAAAGTGACCCTGTGGATCTTAATCCGGAGACAACGGGGAGTTCAATGGTGTCATGAAATGATAACAATCGACTACACACCAATATATTTCTCAACTATAAGCCGGCAAGTCCACATGAACTACACTAGTTTGCATCACGTTTTGCATTCAGGGAAACTTCCATATTCTCAGAAACCCTAATTTACACTGCTGTTTGATAAGCCCTAAAATTCAGTTTATTTTAATGTCTGCTCTTGTTTTCTCGCTTTTCTACCATAAGAGTTTGTAAGATGCAAGAAAAAGCACATCGTTCTCTGATAAAGTTAACAAACAAAAACTCCATCTTTTATTTGCTGCTGCGTGTTTAACATGAAGATTTCTAAAATCCAGCTTTGGAGACGAGGACAAAAAGAAATAAAGAAATTCATAATAATGACAGAGCAATGGGGGAAAACCCTTGCCCCAAAATAATCTCCTCCGATCGTGTAAAATTTGCACTACAAAACGAAGTACCTTTAAGATTCTATTTCTTTTTCTTTCTGCGCAGGCGCTTCCGCAGCTTCTTGTACTTGTGCTTGTTCATTTTCTTTCTCCGTTTCTTCTTCACGCTGTCCGCCCAGATCTTCAGCCTCTCCTCCTCGTCATGTGATCGAGAATCTTCCCGAAGCTCCGGATAGGAAAGCTTCGTCGGCTTTTCTTCTAAATGCCTCTGAATGCCGTATTCTTCTAGAAGCTGCGGAAACCCTTCAGGTACACCACGATTTGGCGAAATTTCGGCTCCAGGAACAAAACGCGGCGGTCTCTGAGATTTCTTGAGCAGATCCAGAATGCCGTGCTGCTGAGGGTTTAACGACTTCGCCAGCCATGGAGTAAACAAGGGCTGCGAGTCGGCCGGTCTTTGCCCGTGGGCATGAAGAGACGAAAACGGTTTACTAATGTAGTATGAAGAGCTTTTCAAACATTTCGAGGTTGAGTTCCTCAGAAATCGATGGAGGACGGCCATTCTTAATCACCATGAAAGACTGTTCGAAGCTCCGCCGCTTGCAGAGCGGGCTTTGGAATGAAAAGAAGAATGCACATAGACGTCAGAGGACGGGGAAATATGGCTGCTGTTGATTTTATTTCCGTTAGCTGACGGATTCTAAGGAATTGATTTAGATTAAGGGCCTCTAGGTGCTCAATTTGAAATGGTGTCCTAACACGCCATTCATACTCAATTTCAATTTCACTTTAGGGGTAATACTTCCTATGGTGGTTCATAGTCAATTTCACTTTCACTTTCACTTTAGGGGTAATATTTCGAATGGATAGAAGGTAGGTCGGGGTAATATTTCGAATGGTTAGAAGGTAGGTCTCATTGTCTCCATCTTGATTCAAATCTTCTATAAGATATGGTTTGTTGTGACAAGGTTAAAAGTATAGATACTTTTTAATAATTTTTTGCTTAGTGAATATTTAAAAAAACCCTTAATTTTCAACTTAATTTTTATTATTGAAAGTTTTTTTATAATTTTTCTTAATTTTGTAATACTAAAATCTTTATTAATTGGTGTTTTCATTGTATTGTATTGACAACAATTTAGATGACTTCAAAATTCATTCAATTTGTATGCTAAAAGATATGAGCAAGGCTTCCAAATCATATAATCTCTTGTATTAGAACGAATTTAAAGTGGCACATTTATTGGATCCAATGTATGTGTTCGAGAATGTGTATTGTTCTCTTTGGAAGCATATTGTTTCCACTAAGAAAGATACAAATGCATCTAGAAGAGATATGGTTCTGTCAAACTCAAAAAAAGATTTATGAGAAAAAGAAACAATGAATGTGAATAGCCAAAACAATTAACATGTTGCACCATGGATATCATCTAAGGATGATTTATAGCTTGTTAAGAAGGGATTGCGTATAATTAAAGCAACAACAAGATATGGTTGTCGTTGAGAAAAGCATTCACTATGGATGGCGAGTTGATGTAACATACCCAGTGTAACATACCCACTATCGTAATTTAAAAAAAATTGGGGTTAATCTCCCACAAATGAGAAATCCCTACAAACCGGCATTAGCGAAATGCCAATCCCTAGTTCAATATCGGGATTCGGGGTTTCTAAGGTTAAAACTCATTCACCCCTATGACTCGCGACCCTCCGAAATCCGATGCGCTCCTCACGCATTAGCTCCCCAGGCCAAGCCTGTGGTTCACTGCCTTTACGGCCGTGGTCTTAT
>SNQJ01S0000402.1:175133-188443 GCA_010110895.2 Picea sitchensis | reverse complement strand
ATCCCCTCTCAGCAGTTCTGCAATAAATTCAAACTGTCATTTACATTCATTGACCTCTTCCTGCAGGTCCATTTACATCACATATTCATACTTATGAGTTTTGCCATAGTCCTTGGCCAGTTCAGTTATATTTACAATCTAGGGGAAACATGGTGTTACACCCAGCCACCCACAGGTCGGGCTATGCTACTTCAAGCCCGCTCTCGGACTTCTTTCTCTTACAGATACCTTTCAAATTAATAAAGATGCATAAAAGAAAGGAACTAAACGACATGCACAGCAATAACCAGTAAGCATGCATATTTTAAAGATTGAATTCAACGATAAATAAATACACAGTGGAATAAATCATACACAAGTAAATAATACCATAACAGAGAGCACTTATCTTTTATAAAAGAAGACACCAACTGCCTGCAGACCAAGGACGTTCCACCCAACCGTAGACATTGTTGTTCTAAGTCTCAACAACAATGTCACCCCCAAGCCAGGGCTATGAATCCACAAGGACGGTTCCAGAGTGTTACTTGGCTTCCCAAACCAGTCAGCACTCAAGCTCTCACAGTCTTCCCAGCACCCACAACAATCCAAGTACCCAGCTCTCTTCTACCTAGCCTGCACAACCTGAGAGAATGGACCCTCTCCCTTCTCTGCCACATAGTCCCTCATGTTGTCCTTATCCTTCCAGGGCTCCAATGCAACTGGTCTAGAATCTCCATGCTCAGACTCTCAGGACTCGCAGTTGTGAGCAAAGTTGGACACAGGCCAAAGCATCTCAGACATGCAAGCCTCAAATCATGGCTAGATTACACCAGCAATCTCTACAGCCAACAATACCATGGTTGCTCTTTAGCAATTTGTCTTCCTTTCCCAAGCTAAGACACGGATGAGGAAAGATGAGTGGGTGACAGAAATGAATGGAGTGAGATCTCCACGAAAGGTGTGAACAGAGAGCAATGGAGTGCATGCGTGAACGAATGAATGAGTGAGTGAACGAGTGAGGCAACCAGCAACAGAACCAGAATGAGAATGGGAGTGAGAGAGAGAACGACCCCNTATGTAACTCTTGGGAATCAAGAACCTCGTGGCCTTCCCCCAAGAAGCTAACATAATTGATTTCCCCCATTAAACAAAATGGGTAATTAAAAAAATGAAATAAACACTTAGCCCCTCAAGCCCCCTCTCTTGTGGAATCATGGCCACCTATAACTCTAGTCATTGTCTGTCTAGCAGCCAACGATGTATTTATTATTAATAATTTTCAAAACATTACATTTCTTAGGCACACTGGCCTCTTTTAATTGTTTGGGCACTCTGGCCTCTCAGCACTTAACAAATACATTATTTAATATGGGGCTCAAAACCCAGGGTGTCACATCCCCTCCCCCTTATTTTGGAATTGTCCTCGGTGCATATACAAAACAGGAATCAAAACTCCAAAATTTATTCAAAAAGTTGCAGGTACTCTGCCTGCATGGAATCTTCATGCTCCCAGGTAGCATCTTCGGGACTGTAGCAGGTCCACTAAACTTTTACCAGCTCTATAGCTCGATTCTGGAGCATTTTGACGTTTTTGTCCAATATTCGCATTGGCTAGACCTGAAAGTCTCCCTCTGTCTCTACTTGAATCAGATGCCAATCAATAACATGGTTAGGGTCATGTACATATTTCTTTAGCAAAGAGACATGGAATACATTATGCACATTCATGGAAGCAGGCAATGCAAGCATGTATGCAACTGGCCTTATTGTGTCCAATATCTCAAATGGACCACAGAATCTGGCTTCCAGCTTTGTACAACTACCCAACTTCAAAGAGCTCTTCTTGGGCTTTGCTTTCAAAAGCACGTGCTCCCACACTTTAAATTATCTTGTTGTCTTATTCTTGTCTGCATAAACTTTATGTCTATCCTGAGCAGCTTTTAAATTTTGCTTAATCTTAACCATCTGGTCTTCCATTTCCTTGAGCAACTCTAGCCCAAATACCACTATGTCTATTGGGTTGTCCCAGCTCACTGGAGTATTGCATTTCCTACCATACAAAACTTCAAATGGGTTAATTTTCAATGAAGCTTGATACCCATTATTATAGGCAAATCCAACCAAGTGCAAGTAATCTTCCCACTTAGATGGCTTATCCATCACATACATTCTCAACATGTCTTCAATTACTCGGTTGACCCTATCCGTCTGCCTATCTGACTATGGATGGTATGTTGTGCTAAAGTTCATATTTGTACCAAATCCTTTAAATAATCCCTTCCATAAATTTGAAGTAAACTTGGTGTCTCTGTCTGAAACAATTGTCCTAGGTATCCCATGCAACCTAGCAATCTCCCTCATGTAAATTTCTGCAATATTAGTTGTTGTATGAGTTGTTTTCATAGGAACAAAATGAGCAACTACAACTACCATGTTTTGTCAATTTATCAACCACTACCATGATTGAATCATGTTGTCTTGTTGTCTTGGGCAATTTAGTTATAAAATCAATGATTATCACTTCACATTTCTTCTATGGAATTGGTAATGGCTATAGCAAACTCGTTGGGTGCCTATGCTCAACGTTCACTTTCTAACATTCCATACATCTAGCGATGTAATCAGCAACATCCTTTTTCATTATGAGCCAAAAGAATTGGCCTCTTACTGATGTAATCATTTTCTAGTAACCAGGATGTCCAGCATAAGGAACATTATGCATTTCTTTTAATACTAGATTCTTAAGTTCTTTAGAACTAGGAACATAAATTCTATTTTTATGCATAAGTAATCCATCTTCCTTCATCTCATACTCTTTTATTTTCTGCTGTACATCTCCTTATTGTAAGCTTTCATTTACCTGTAGGTATTGTTGATCTGTAACAACAACATCTAAAATTCAGCTCTTCGAGTCTGAGTGATGCATACTGACAGTTGTAGCATGCATGAGATGCACTCTTTTCCTTTGATATGCTTGATATCAAAGGCATATTCACTTAAAAATTACAGCCATCTTGTTTGCCTGGCATTCAAAGTTGGTTGTTCAAAAAGATACTTTAGACCATTGTGGTCTATTCTTAATTCAAATCTCTTTCCCATGAGATAATGCCTCCACATCTTTAATGCGTGAACAATGGCAACAAGCTCCAAGTCATGTGTGGCATAGTTCCTCTCATGTTTCTTAAGCTTTCTCGACTCATAACCAATGACATGTCCATTTTGAGTGAGGACTCCACCAAGCCCTTCCTTACATGCATTTGTGCATACCACAAAACTTTCATTTGGGTCAGCAATCTTTGACACAGGTGCACTAGTAACTAATTCCTTCAACATATTAAAATTCTCTTCATACTCAGATGTCCATTCAAAATTAATTCCCTTCTTTTGCAAGGAAGTGATGGGATGAGCAATCTTAGAGAACTCTGTTATGAACCTTTCGTAGTAACCAACTAACCCCATAAAAGATCTGACTTCTTAAACATTCATGGGTGTTGGCCATCCTCTAATGGATTCAATATTTTCAAGATCTACTGCTATACCCTATTATGAAACAACGTGCTCCAAGTAATGGATATGTTCTCAGTAAAAAGAACACTTACTTAGCTTGGCATACAACTGTTGTTCTCTCAACACTTGCAACACCAAACTTAGGTGATGTTCATGTTCCTCTTCAGACTTGGAATAGACAAGTATGTCATCCAGGAATACTATGACAAACGTATCCAAATAATTTTTGAATATGCCATTCATTAAGCACATAAAGACAGATGGTGCATTGGTCAATCCAAATGGCACCACCACAAATTCGTAATGCCCATACATGGTTCTGAAGGTTGTCTTATGGATGTCTTCTTCCTTGGTTCTTACATGATGGTATCCTGACCTCAAGTCTATCTTTAAAAATATATTTGCTCCTCTTAGTTGATGAAAGAGGTCATCAATTATGGGTAGAGGATACTTGTTCTTCACAGTGGACTTATTTAGCCGTCGAAAGTTGATACACAGCCTCAAAGTTCCATCCTTCTTTTTGACAAAGAGTATTGGTGCTCCCCAAGGTGAAACACCTGGACAGATGTACCCTTTCTTCAACAATTCCTCCAACTGCATTTGTAATTCTTTTAACTCTGGCGTACTCATTCAGTAAGGTGTTTTTGACACCGGGGCAGCTCCTGGCACTAAATCAATAGAGAAATATATCTCCCTTTTGGTGGCAACCCTGGTATTTCTTGGAATACATCCTCGAATTCTTGTAGTACTGAGAAATCTTCAAGGCTTGGCCCCTTTGTATTTTCTAGCTCCTCCACATGGGTTGCATACAATTGACATCCTTTTTTGAAACATCTCTTCAGTTGTAAGGCTAAAATCTCCCTTATACAGATGGGTCTTGGAACTCCCTTCACAGTGCTCTGTTTTCCATCTCCATCAAGACATGTAAATGTCTTGCTATGACAATCTAGGACAACATGATGCTTGTCCAACCAATCCATTCCAATTAGAATATCATAAGACCCCAATGGTATGATATTTAGATCAACACTAGTATTCATACCATTGAGAATTAGGGAACAACCTTTGACCATATCATGGATTCTCCTTTTGGTTCCAGTGGCTAGTTGAACCAAACTTGATTTCCCAAGCTTAATTTTCTACAAATGTAATATATCCATTATTTTAGGATCAATGTAATAATGACTTGCTCCTGAATCAATTAAAATAACAACAGGTTGATTTATGATCTTACCTTCCACCTCGATCATGTTTGATTGGTATTCTACTTGTCGATCATCTAAGGCTGCATAAATTCATCCCATGTCTTCGACTATTGTAGCCTCTTGGATGTTGTGCACGGTCTTCACTCTGCCATTTTTGTGTGGGCAATCCTTGTACAGGTGATCTTCCTTGCATCCCCAACATTGGATTGGTGGTCTTCCCATTTTTTCCAAGGAGTCTTCTTTCTTGGATTCATCCTTGGCATACTGATATTGACGATTTTTATTAGGCTCATTTCTATTGAAAGGGGGTTTGAATCCCTTCTTCCTCTGATCAGACTTCTCCTTATTCTTATCCTTCCAAGACTTCTGCATGGATTCTCTACCCTAGCCTTGCTCATACAGGTACTTAGCTTTCCTGATAGCCTCAGTCAAGGTCTTGGGCTCATCATAACAAATCTTTTCTTTATAAAAGGTTGGCAATCCACTCAAAAACCTTTGTATTTTCACCTTCTCATCATTTATGAACCCGACATACTTTAACAACCCCAAGAACTTCTTCTCATATTATTCCATAGTTATGCTTCCCAACCTGAGTTCAAAGAACTCAGGCATTTTCTTGTCATAGAAATTCTCTGAGAGGTACTCCTTTTGGAAATACTTTTTGAACTTCTTCCAAGTGATCTTATTCTCGTTAATATGCTCAACTTACTTCAACTAGTCCCACCACATAACAACTTTCCCATGTAGATGGTAGGTGGCAATTATGGCTTCTAGGTTTGATGAATAGTTATGCAATTGGAAATATCTCCCGAGTCCAAGCAACCATGCTTCAACATCATCTTCTCTTTCTCTTTCACCATCGAAGGATGGTGGCCTAAGCTTCCTCATATCTCCTTGCAAATTGTCCACTTCATATCTTCTTCTTTGGTGCCTAACAGGAGACACCTCTTGAATACTTATGGCATCTTCAGATGCATAAGACCTTCTTGCTGAGTAAGGAGGTGAGTGATGTCTATGAGCTCTGCTAGCACTCCTGGAATAACCAGCCCTTCTTTCATGATACATGCCTTCTTCCTCTTGCTTTGAGCCATTCTTTGTTTGTCTTTGTAATTGTTTTAAGCTTTGCAACACTCGGGAATTTATCTGACTTTGCTCTCTCATCAGCCTCTCATTGTCTGCCTTGTAGCTCTGCACTTCTATTTTCAGGCTTCTCATAGTTTCCATCAATGTTTCTTTCTCCCCTCGGCCCTTGTGTCCATTGGATTTTGTCTCTGTATTACCAACTCGGATATTCTGGCCTTCAGCCTCTTTATCATGGTTGGAGGCTCCCTCACCTTCTTCCATTTCTCGAATCTTCATTTCGAGTTGATATGTTTAAACCCCTTAATTATGCAAAATGTGCAAGTGACCATTTTGTTAGAATTAAGCATATGATAAACAAAATTTGTCAACAATTCTACAGGTCCTTTCAATTCATGAAGAACATGAATATATATATATATATATATATATATATACACTTCCATGTTATCCCTTGGTCGATACAGAATTCAATTATGCGCAGGCACTTCCTTCAAACCACTTTCCCGAGTGACCACGACTTTAAACCGTGGGCCAAATCCTTCCTCAGCGTTTTTCCTTCTTAAAAAACAAAAATTCGACCATTATCCCTTTTTCCTTCAGCTCTCAATCGCATGTGACCACGACTATGACCCTGTGCTTGGTTGAAAAGCGCTTATCCAGAGCTTCGAGACTTCGGGCTTCAGGGGTTTCACCCTCATCACACTACATTCCCTCCGAACGTCGAACTGGCGAGCTCCCGGAGAGGCTCTTCAGAGTATCACTACTCTAGTGCTCTGAAGCTTCGGACTTCGGAGGTTCTTACTACATCACACCTGAAAAATCTCGAACTGTCGAACCTCCGAACTTCCAGAGTCTCATCAATAACTACGCACCAGGGGGTGATACGTGGTGAAACCACAGAGATGATACGTGGCCCATTCTACAAGTGACACGTATCAAGTTCTAATTGACCCAAAAGGTCTGCGAAAACCCTGAAACAAGATGACACGTGGCATGTATAAGGTAGGTCCATGTCACCCCAGGTGACATCATCCTACCATGTCACTCCAACTTTATGGGGCTTCGGAGGATTTCCTATCATCACATTACAATTCTTTCGAACGCCGAAGCAACGAACCCTCGAAGGGTTCAAGGATCAATGGTCCAGGTTTTCTGCTAAGATTTGCGGTCATTAAGAGCTTCGGGACTCCGGGCTTCGGGGAATTTCACAACACACCACAACATTTTCCCCTGAACGCCGAAGTGGCTGACTCCCCGAAGCTTTAATACTTTGGCACTCCAAAGCTTCGGGCTTCGACACTTCTTGTAACAAAACACTGAAAATCTCTCAAACTTCCCAATTTCCAAATAGATCTACGTTATTCTAGGTGACGTCATCATGTCGTGTCACTTTGACGCTCTGGGTCTTCGAAGGATTTCGTTGTTGAACACCACCCAACCCTCGAACTGTCGAACGCCGAATTCCCGAATACTTGCTAATCTGCAGACACGTGTCCCCGAACACGAACGGTCCAGATTTACTCCAAAGTTCTGGACTTCGGGAGATTTTCTTCCTGGCAGCTTAAGGGCTTGCTTCTCCCGAAGTGTCAAACCTCTGAACTGTTGTGATATCTACGACTCACACTCGTTCACGCATAGATATGATGGTTGGGATCTGATCTTCCCCACTATTGCTCACCTCCTGATCTGTGCTTGATCCAACGACCCAGATCTGTCCTTGGCCAAATCAACAGTCAAGTACCCCTCCCAGTGATCTATGACGTAGATTCACTCTGGGACTTCGAAGCTTTAGGGATTTTACCTTCTTATCATCAATGACTTACAAATTTTCTGAAGCAATGAAGTCCAAAGGACTTGAGGGTTTAACCGATGCGTTCCTTTCCCAAATCTGACGGTTGTGAAGGATTCAGACCCTTCTCGAACAGATCCTATGACAGCTGTGATTTCCTGAACCGCTACACTTCCCAAGCTTTCAAACATAGTGAAGGTGTGCTCTCAATGCCTCCTGGCATTCTGCAACTTAAATTCTCTGTGAAACTTTTGCTTCAATCTCAATTTACATGGCCCATCCAGGATTAGTGTTGGAATTGGGCTTTGATACCAATCTCTAACATACCCAACCACCCATAGGCCGGACTATGCTACTTCAAGCCCGCTCTCGGACTTCTTTCTCTTACAGATACCTTTCAAATTAATAAAGATGCATAAAAGAAAGGAACTAAACGACATGCACAACAATAACCAACAAGCATGCATATTTTAAAGATTGAATTCAACGAAAAATACATACACAGTGGAATAAATCATACACAGGTAAATAATACCATAACAAAGAGCACTTGTCTTCTATAAAAGAAGACACCAATTGGTTGCAGACCAAAGATGTTTCACCCAACCGTAGACATTGTTGTTCCAAGTCTCAACAACAATGTCACCTCCAAGCCAGGGCTATGAATCCACAAGGACGGTTCCAAAGTGTTACTTGGCTTCCCAAACCAGTCAGCACTCAAGCTCTCACGGGCTTCCTAGCACCCACAACAATCCAAGTACCCAACTCTCTTCTACCTAGCCTGCACAACCCAAGAGAATGGACCCTCTTCCTTCTCTGCCACGCAGTCCCTCAGGTTGTCCCTTCTCCTTACGGGGCTCCAGTGTAGCTGGTCTAGCTGGTCTAGAATCTCCATGATGGGACTCTTAGTACTCGCAGTTGTGAGCGAAGCTGGACACAAGCCAAAGCATCTCAAACATGCAGGCCTCAAATCATGGTTGGATTACACTAGCAATATCTACATCCAACAATGCCATGGTTGTTCTTCAACAATTCGTCTTTCTTTCCCAAGCCAAGACACATATGAGGAAAGATGAGTGGGTGATAGAAATGAATGGAGTGAGATCTCCACAAAAGGTGTGAACAGAGAGCAATGGAGTGCATGCATGAACGAATGAATGAGTGAGCGAACGAGTGAGGCAACCAGTAGTAGAACCAGAATGAGAATGAGAGTGAGAGAGAAAACAACCCCCCCCCCCCNCCCACAATAGACCACTGATGGGTTTATGTAACTCTTGGGAATTAAGAACCTCATGGCCTTCCCCCAAGAAGCTCACGTCATTGATTTCCCCCATTAAACAAAATGGGTAATTAAAAAAATGAAATAAAAACTTAGCCCCTCAAGCCCCCTCTCTTGTGGAATCATAGCCCCCTATAACTCTAGTCCTTGTCCGTCTAGCAACCAACGATGAATTTATTATTAATAATAATCAAAACATTACATTTCTTAGGCACATTGGCCTCTTTTAATTGTTTGGGCACTCTAGCCTCTCAACACTTAACAAATACATTATTTAATATGGGGCTCAAAACCCGGGGTATTACAGTTGACAAGACTTAAAACACATGATCACAATGCTTTGTTAAAGGTACATATTACAAATGTTGTGTGAGACTGGTGCATCCATGTATATTTATTGAATAAACATGTTGAATATATGCATCATCAAATTGATTAGATGATATAATATTACAAAGGTCGGTGATAAATTAAGGATTCTAACTAATTTAGATCATAATGTTCTAACATGCCATTCATATACTAATTTGAGTGGTCAATTTCACTTTAGGGGTAATATTTCGAATGGTAGGAAGGTAGGTATGAGTCTCTTCATCTTGGTTCAAATCTTCTATAAGATATGGTTTGTTGTGATAAGGCTAGAAGGATAGACGCCTTATCACAAAAACCTCAACTTTCATTACTGAATGTTTTTTTTATAATTTTTCCCAATCTTTTAACACTAAAAACGTCTGTTAAAACCTCTATTAATTGGTGTTTTCATTGTAGTGTATTCACGACAATCTAAATGACTTCAAAATTCATTCAATTTTTATGCCAAAAGATATGAGCAAGGCTTTAAAATCATATGATCTCTCGTATTGGAACTAATTTAAAGTGGCACATTTATTGGATCCAATGCATGTGTTCCAGAATGTGTCTTATTCTCGTTGGAAGCATATTGTTTCCACTAAGAAAGATACAAATGCATCTAGAAGAGATATGGTAGTGTCAAACCCAAAGAAATATCTATGAGAAAAAGAAACAATGAATATGAATGGCCAAAACAATTAACATGTTCCACCATGGATATCATCCAAGGATGATTTATAGCTTGTAAATAAGGTGATTGTGTACAATTAGAGCAACAACAAGATATGGTCGTCGTTGAGAAAAGCATCAAGGCTCAAAACACATGATCACAGTGCTTTGTTAAAGGTACATATTACTAATGTGGTTGTGATCTAAATTAGTTAGAATCCTTAATTTACCACCGACCTTTGTAATATTATATCATCTAATCAATTTGATGATGCATATGTTCAACATGTTTATTCAATAGATATACGTGGATGCACTAGTCTCACACAACATTTGTGTCGTGTAATCATATGATTATTTGCATTTTTAAGGTTGTTTATTTAGTTTTTATGTACAAAGCATATGTCCCAAGCATCTCTTATTGTTTCTCCTTTGACTCTGAGAAGTCTGTCACTGTTTGTTCTTAGCGATCAATCCCTTTCTTATCCCGGGCTCGAGATTCTTCAACCTATCCTAACAACACATTTGTTTTAACTACATGACAATAGTGTCAGAGTCTTTTTAGTATTCGTTCCCTGTGCCGAGCTCAAGTGCCCAGACTCTTTTCAAGTCATTTGAGCCCATGATAATGCTATGAGAAATAATCATTCTTGAAGAATAACACACTCTATAACTTTGAATAAACAAAAGGGTAGAGGAAATAGTGCCTACCCAAAATAGAAAACTCATTTATGAGAATGAAACTTTCTAAAACGTTCGAAATGACTCCACATGATGCTTGTTATCTTCTTGTTGATTTGTTAGCCTCTAGTAGGGGACAAAACAAGACACAAATTCCTTTAGATAATTGATAATCACCAATTGAAGAAGATAAGTGGCAAAGCTCGATGGGCAAGAAGGGAAACTTTTAAAACTTATGAAATTTAAATGATCCTTTGAATGCCTATTATAGTTTGTGTTGGATATTTGGTGTATTCTTGGTAAATCAACTTAGTCACATTTTATCGAGGGTTGGCCCTTGAATGAAATTTCTCTTGGATCGCTCCAGAGAATTTATTTATTTTTTGGTTCTTATGTGTTATTTCAGCCAATGGCTTTGGTCCATTGTAATCTAATCTCGGTTGAGGGATTAGGGTAATAATCCAATCTATGTTAACAAATTAGGGTTGTAATCCAATATGGATTAAGGGATTTGAGTTTTAAACATTGTGGAATACCTAAGTGTTGTATTGTGAATGGTGATTTTAACATTATGAAGAAGAGAGAGGTACAACATTAGGTGATCTAGGTGGCTTTTTGTATTTCCAGGGCCGTTTTGGCGCCCTAAACAATGTTTTTTTTTTTTTTTTTTAATTGCCAGAATCAAATTTTAGACGGAGTCATAGTTTGATAAAATAATTTGTAGTTATCGAAAAGACCTTTCCAACGGGCTATCACACGCTTAAAATGGAGGTCGTATGCAAAAGTTACGACCCCGGGAAGTTGAGGTACCAACTTACCCATCGGGGCCACATAACTTTTGGTGTTTCATCTCCTAGTTTTAGGTTTTTGGATATCTAGGGTTTTGGCATTCATGAGTAATGTTAAAAATGCCTTTGGAGCCTCATTGTAATCATTATGCTCATACAGATGCGCGTAGCAGCCACATCTCTTCTCAGATATAGCTACCACCATTCGAACAAGTTGTTTCAGTTCTGTAGTGTTACAATTTCAACCTATTTTCTTTATTCAATAGAACTTATTGTTCACTGGATAGTTGTTGTTGTTCTTTGTATCTCTATGTTATTGTATTCAATATGTTATTCATTTCGTTCTGCTCATAAATCTGGATCAGTGGTATCAGAGTGGTCTGCTCTTCATTTGTTTTTCTTTGTGCATGTCCCCGGCAAGATCTAGGTACAAGAAGTTGGGACTTGAACCAGTCGAGCCTTTGCAGGATCGGTCGCGTCGAACCAAACCATAACTCATGGGGGATGAGACGAAAGATAATGGAGCATGAGATCCTTTTAAACTGTTTCTCAAGGAAGCCCTTGAACGACAAAAAAATGAAATGATGGACAACTTTGCACAGATCCTTCAACAACTTCCCACAGGAGATGCATCTTCATCAAGTGGCCATGCAACCCCCTTCAAGGTACAAGTAAATTTTGATATTCCATTATTTAAAGAACTGATAGATGGGGATGTTGTAGATAAATGGTTGAATCTACTCGAAGGGTATTTTCGGTCCACAACTTTTCAGATAGGGAAAATATTACTTTTGCACTCCTCAAGGTCGTCCCCCATGTTAAGGACTAGAGGGATACTTACTTTGAGCAAAGGGCCATAGAGGAATATACAATATTTGTGGTCACCCCCACATGGGATTCCTTAATGGATGCCATTAAAGAACAATACTACCCTATTGGAAGCTAGGAGGACCAATACACAAGATGGACCACGCTACGTCAGGAAAGGGACCAGACAGTACTAGATTTCACCAATATTTTCCATACTCTGCGCACCAAATTGGGTATCAAAGACTCTGAATGACATCTAGTGCTCAAATACCGTAGTTTTCTGCATAGATGCATTCAAATGGAAATGGAGTTTCTAGACATCGCATCATTAGGTGTGGCTTATAGATATGCTGTCAAGATCAAGCAGGAATTTAAGAAAAAGAGGCAAGAGCTTGGATCTACAAATTCCTCACAACCAAAGCAGGGAAAAGGAGGTCACAATCCCCCAAACAAGGGACAGAGAAAAAATGTCCACTCTTAGGACAACCAGTCCAAGCAGTAACCCAAGAAGGGTAATGAGAAGTCAAAGAATGACACAGGAAAGTGGTGTGTATACCATAAAATCCCTTGGCACAACACCGAAGAATGTTGCTCCAAGCAGTCACTGGAGGTCGAGCTGAAAGTTTTTGAGTCAAAGGTAGATTCTGACTCTGAATCAAATCTAGAAAATCGGAAGCGGATTATCGATGTCGAACCCAGTGCCACTGTCACTACCACCAAATTTCAACCAAACAAACCAGAAGAACCAGAGGAAGGGGAACGCCTCTTTCACTCACATATGTGGGTAAAGGGGGCTCCACTTCATTTCATTATCGATAGAGACAGTAAGAAGAACCTGATCTCAACAGAGGTCGTCAAGCGGCTGGACCTGTCGATAACACCGCACCCACACCTACACCATCGGCTGACTTCGCCAAGGAATAGATCTATGCATCAGCCAACAATGTTGTCTTCCCTATGACATCAAGCCCTTCAAAGACGAGGTATTGTGTGACATTGTTCCCCTTGAAGTTTGTGATGTTCTTTTAGGCCAACCATATTTGTGGAAGTTGTTGGATTACTGAGAGGGGGGGTGAATCAGTAATAGCGTAATTATAATCCTTTTTCTTCAAATGTTATATCAATGTAGAATTATTATCCAATAATGAGCAGTAAGAAATAAACAA
>SNQJ01S0000402.1:121855-172398 GCA_010110895.2 Picea sitchensis | reverse complement strand
CAGCCTGCGGAAACCATGTATTTCCGCAGGGAAATATATATGCAGCCTGCGTACTGTCTTCAAAAGTGTGATTTTGAGAAGCTGATAAGTGTAACTTTCTCCATGAAAATGATCTTAGTGAAGAGTCAGATCTTCTATCACCGTGTCATTATCATGTCATCATCTTGATAACCAAAAATGTGGATAACAAATGGTGTTTCATGCATGGCTTTCATAATTTTCTCCTTCAAAGCATATTTTGCAACTAAGTATATATGGTCTTTATAGTAGATGATGTCATCCACCACCTTATATCTTTCATTCTGGACACCGTGATCCATCAACTCACAAGCAAATTGGTTCTTGGAATACTCCATCAAGAGAGGAGATTTCCAATCAATTGAAATCTCTGCAAGTGAAAATATCTCTGGTTTCCTGGAGAGAGCATTTGCAACTGCATTATTGTTTCCTTTTATATACTTAATGTCAAAATCTTATGCTAGTTTGCTAACCCACTTTTGTTTCCTTTCATTCAAGTCCTTTTCCCCCAAGAAGTGCCTCAAGTTGTTGTGGTATGTCTTAGCCACAAATTTTCCACCTACCAAGTATCGTCTAAACTTTGTCAAGGCATGCATGATGGAGAGCATTTCCTTGTCGTAGATGGAGTAGAGTATTTCTGAATCTGTGAGCTTCCTACTCTCATATGCTATCGGATGCCTCTATTGCATCAAAACTGCTCCTATCCCCTCACTTGATGCATCACACTCAAGCACAAAGGGCTGAGTGAAATCAAGAAGTGCTAGAATTGGGAAAGTGCTCGTCACTTCCTTCATCTTGTCAAATGTCCTTTGATACTCCTCGGTCCACCTAAATGCTCCTTTCTTTGTGAGGTCTATGAGTGGTGTAGACAACTATGAAAACCCCTTCACAAACCGCTTGTAGTAGTTGCAAATCCTGAAGAAACCACGCAAGTGTGAAATATTTTTGGGTGGTATCCAATCCAGTATAGTTTGCATCTTCTCCCTATGCACCTGTACTCATGAGCACTGACCACATGACCTAAGTATAAGATATTTGTCATGCCGAACTCACACTTTGACTCCTTGGCATACAATGATTGTTCCTCCATGATACTCAGGATCTCCTCCGGATGCTCCAAGTGTTCTTCCCATGTCCTGCTATATATCATAAGATCATCAAAGAAGACCAACACAAAATTCCTCAATTGCTTCTTGAATATGTGATTCATTCATGATTGAAAGGTGGTTGGCACATTAGTCAACCCAAATGGCATGACCAGAAACTCATAATGGTCATAATGGCATCAGAAAGCAGTTTTGGGAGTATCCTGCTCTTTGACTCTGATATGGTGGTAGCCCGATTGAAGATCAATCTTCGAAAAATATACTGCCCCATGTAGCTCATCCATAATCTCATTGATCCTGGGTACATGGTACATGTTCTTGCTTGTATTTTTATTCAATGCCTTGTAGTCAATGCACATCCACATTGTGCCATCCTTATTCTTTACCAACACTACAGAAGAAGCAAATGGACTAGAGTTCGGCCTAATATGGCCAATCTCCAACAGCTCCTTAATGGCCTTTTCAATCTCGTCCTTGAATTTCTTCGGATGTTTACAGGGAGTGGTGATAACAGGTTTGGCTTCCTCTTCCAATTCAATAGTGTGCTCAAATCCTCTCTCAGGTGGTCTACCTAGAGGTATTTGCCCAAAGACTCGGTCGTGTCTGCACAACAATGTATGTATGTTTGTATGATATTGATGGTTTCTTTTTTAAGGTTTCTTAGTAGTGATCAAACACTTTGGTTCATAAGCTACATCCCCATGTCTGAAAATACCCTCCATCAATTTGACCGAAACAATCCTAGGAGCATCATTAGACATACCCATCAAAACCACCTTCCTACCATTTGATGCTTTGAACTCCAACTCCATGGCTTGGTAGTGAATCGAGTGTTTTCTTATGGAAACAAGCCATTGGACCCTCAATATGACATTAGTGTCTTGTAGCTCAACTACATAGAAGTCATTGGTCACTCTGTAGTTTCCCATGCTAACCATAATTGTGAGATCTTATGTGTGCAAGGCATAATGTGCCTCCCAACTACTACTACAACAAATCCCTCAAAATCCATTGTAGGAATGCCCCTCTTAGACACCAAGGCCAAGTCGATGAAGTTGTGGGTTTCCCCACCATCAATAAGTACTATGACCCTCTAACCCTGTACTACACCCCAGATCTTTAAGGTGTGAATTTTGGGAATAGTCGATAGAGAGGAAATGGCTCCACTCTTTACCTCCTCATGCGATTGCTCATTAATTGATCTATCATGCTCATTGTCATGTGCCTGCTCTGCTTCTTCCTCCTCCTCATTATCTAATAACACCTCTATATAATGTTCCTTTCCCTTGCCCATACACATGTTCCCAATGGTCGTTGCAGTTGAAGCAAAGCTTCTTTCTTCTCAACTCATTATGAGTTGCCTCATCCATTCTCTCCTTACCAATTTCCTCCTTCTGAAAAGGATTCTTTTTTTTTTTTTTTTGGGGAACGAAAGGTTTGGAGAAATTTAATCCAAATGCAAATGAAAAGTAGTGAATTTAATCGCTTCTACCTCTGACATAGTGTTGAGCTAAAAGTAGGTGTCCAACTTTTGAACCCAAGCTCTAGTTGTGGATTTGCTTGAACCATCAAAGGAGGGAATTGTGAGCTTCCCAATCTTCCTCATGAGATCAATGTTTTGTTGACCCTTGTTGACCTCCCTTGGCATGTTCATGTACTTGATATTGTAGTAGTCCTGTAGTTACATGGCCACCTAGAAATCCTCTACCATAGCATCGTACTCCCTCCAATAATCATCAAAGGTCTCAACTTGAACTTGTTTCCCTTGATTCCATGTTTGTTTGTTACCCTAGAACTGAGGCATAAGAGGTCTGGGAATTATTCTACCATTGGTCTTGGTGCCAACTTGCATGTGAATATGATTGTTGCTTCCCTGTACATGGTTTACATTATTCTCATTGGGAACCCCTGCACCATTGTTGCCCTTGTTGTGTTCATTAGTGCCTCCATTACCATTGTTACCCCCATACTTTTGGTTTGCCTGGTTGATAGCAATCAATTGTGTCAAGAGTTGTTCCAACTGCTGCTACTCATTGGCTAACTCCTCTAAGATTTGCAAAGCTCTGTCCTCATTATTATCCCCCATGACTTCTTCTTGTTCTGCCTCTGGTTGGCTTTCTTCTATTATTTCTTCTTGGTGGAATATGTTTTCTGCCCCTCGTTGCCTCTTACTTTTGTAGGTGATATAGCTTTCTTCGTCTCCCTGATTCATGAATTACTAGACCCCCTCGGGATGGCAGGGTTGAGGCTCTGATACCACTGTAATATCCCGTGCAATTTTTTTCGGTCTTCTTCCTTAGTTTCTTCTCATAAACATTTGTCAAATAGTTTGGATGCCAACAATTTATATAACAATAGAGAGACAATTAACAACTGATTTAAATGACAATAGGTTACTAAGTTATAATGTCAACAACATAATTTCAACGATTTCTCTAATTTATTACGAACTCAAGAAAGAATGAATATACAATAGTGAGCTTACAAATTGATATAATATTCAGATCTGACCTCGTTAATGGCATTTGTTATAGGACTGATATATAGATAATAAGAGATGTTGTAGATTATTTATGAGGATGAGTCATCCCTCTTATTCTGCCAGTACTTCTTAGCCTGATCTCTACAGGTCCACAAGAATTCCCTCCAAATATTTGCGTCCTCTTCTAGCATAAAGCTCACCCCATTAACCAATATAATTCTACTTCCCTTGTGATTCGATCTCTATAGGAAGAAGTGGCTCCCCCCTTGCACATAGCCCCATATATCAACTCAAAATTGAGCTCGTCCCATCACTGTAGCGCCTTCACCCATACACAAGAAATGCCCAACACAGAAGAATTCAACCATAAGTGAAGAAACTCGACCCAAACCTGAAGTTGGTAGTCCAACCAAAGAGAAATGCACCTAGCACAGAGAGGTATCTCATCCAATGCCTAATTAGATCATAGTGAGTCCAGATTCGACCTCGATATCACTGCAAATGGTCCCCTTATCTCTTCTCGACTTCCTAAACACAAACTAGTCCCATATACTGACAAAACTCGACTTCTAAGAGTGAACTCATCCCAAATGAAGAGACAGACCCAACATTTACATAACTCAACCTCCCCAAAGCAAGTCGACTCTCTACAGTCCAAAACTCAACCTCGAAAGTGAAACTCAGTAGATACAAATGAGATCTCAGCCGCTAACAAAGAAAACTCAGTCATAATATGAAGAAATCCTCCACAAATGAAGCACAGTAGGAAGATCTGAGTGATCTCCTCTCAATGACTAGCTAGGGTGGATAGTCTCACCACTAAAACCAATCCCAAAAACTCTCTAGGGTTTTTCGTCCCAAGAGCCAAAGCCACAAGAGCTCTCTCAAAGCAATTTTATATATTAACAAGTGAATAATGAGAGAGGGTGCCCCCTCATTCCCCTTTTATTCTTCCGTTGACTCTTTTCCACCATTTTTACCCTTTTAATAAGTTAAGTGACTTTTCATTTTCTCCATAGTCACTTTAGGCACCTTTTTTAATTAATTACTCAATGCCACCCTTTTAAAAGTTACTTTTTCGCCTTGTGACATTAAATAATTAGTCAATTCCCTTTTTCCCCACTGACTATAACCCACAGGAATTATTTAGGCTATTCCGTCAATCTCCTGGAGAGCTCATTAAGAAAGGGACATTACAGAGATCAACTTGAGAAAGAAGGCAACCAAAAAGGTATACCCCACTTGATTTTTGTTTTGGTTTTGTTCTATCTATTACTAATGACGATGTTATAACTATTAGGGAGACGGTGGATTCAAAGGATAGTAAACTCTAGAAGAAGGCCATGGTTGAATAATGGATACCTTGGATAAAAATGAGGCTTGAGATCTATTTTAGTCGTTGGTTGTAAAAAAACGTGTAGGTAGAAAATGGGTGTTTAAGAGAAAGTTAAATGGAGAACATAGAGTGGAGAAGTACAAAGCTTGCCTAATAGAAAAGGGATATTCTTAGGTCGAGGGAATTGATTTTGGTGAATTCTTTTATTCTGATGTTAAATTAAATTCTATCAGTTGTCTTTTGTCTATCGATGTTGCTTTTGATCTTGAAGTAGAGATATGGTTGTGAAGATGGCATTCATACATGGGGATCTTGAAGAAGAAATCTACATGAAACTGTTAGAATGTTTTGTAGTGACGTGAAACAAGGAGGTGGTTTTGCAAGTTAAAGAAGTCCCTGTATAGATTAAAACAATATTCGAGAATGTGATATCAAAAGTTTGATACTTGTATATTAGAGCTTGGTTTCTCGTGAAGCAAAGTTGATCATTATTGTATGTTGATGATATGTTGTTATTTGGAAACAACAAGGAAAACATCAAGGATGTCAAAACTCAATTGTCTTTTGAGTTTGATATGAAATATATTGGTGTTGCAAATTTTATTCGCGGAGTGAAAATTAAAATAGATTGGGCAAATAGAAACCATCATTAAATAAGAGGAAATCTGTTGAGACAATATTGTTGAGGTTTAATATGCGAGAATGTAAATCGGTCAAGGTCCCTATTCCTACAGTTGTAAGTTATCTACAAATCGGTAGCCCAAGACACAACAAAATGTAGAGGACATGTCATGTATTCCTTGTGCAAGTATTGTTGAAAGTTTGAGTATGCTATGGTATGTACTAAACCAAACATTGCCCATGTAGTGGGAATTTTTAGCAGATATATGTCAAAATTGGGGAAGGAACATTTGACAACTATAAGGAGGGTCTTCACACATTTGTGTGGCACTTCAAATTATGCTATCTACTGTCAATGGAGATCTGGACCTCGCAAAGAGATAAATATATAGGGCTTTGTTGATACAAATTAGGTTGGAGATCTTGATTGTATATGATCTACAACTGATTATGTTTTTAACCTATTTAGTGGAGCAATCAATTGGATGAGCAAGAAGCAGGTCGTAGTTGCATTATTAAATATAGAAGTTGAGTACATGGTAGCCACTCACGGATGTAAGGACATTGTATAGTTGCAAATATTATGTTCATGTATTGGTTTTGTTCAAAAAGTAGCAAGGATATGCTGTGACAACTCGAGGACAATTTTTCGAGCAATGCCTTGTTTATCATTCCAAGACAAAGCATATTAGCGTGCAATACCATTTTGTTGGAGAAATGGTTGAAGACTATAAAGTCTTGTTGGATAAGGTCGATACCTTAAATAATGTTGCATACTCATTAATGAAGTTTGTTAGGACCAAAAATTCTCTCATTGTAGAGAGTCAATGGGCATAGCTACCCTCAACATCTAACTATAGGAATGTCTTTCCCCTAAATCCATCTTCTATAGAGTATTCAACAAGTAGGAGAATGTTTGATATGTGTTGTATTGTTTACAAGTAGACTTAGTCACGTATTGATGAGGGTTTGAGGGTCCAGGGGAGACTCGCCCCCTTGTTGGGGGGGATGGGGGCCAGTGGGCCCCTCCACAAGTAGGTTTTGAGGGTGAAGTCGTACAATTATTTTTTTGGATGGTCTATTACCTGTTATTTCAACCAATGGTTTATCCCATTATAATCTAATCTTGGTTAAGGGATTGGGGTTGTAATATACTATGGGTCAACATATTAGGGTTTTGGATGTTGCAAAATACCTAAATATTGTATTGTGAATGGTGAAGCTAATATAATGGAGAAGAGAGAGGTGCAACTCTAGCTTTCCTAATTTTCCCAATTAAGGGTTTCCAGGGTAAATCTTTATGTTCTGTGTGTGTGAGCCATTGTTTACTTTATATTTTCCTTGATAATATTTATGCATTGCTTCAATTGTAGAGGTTTGGAACTTGGAGATTAAATGTCACCTAACACCTTTAATGTTGTTAGAGTGTCTAAATCTCTCCATCCTTTGAATAGTTTACATCAGGCTGACTACAATGGATCGAGCATCAAGATACTTTGGGCTATTGGCCCCTTTTTAACCATATCAAATGGTTTTTAGCCAAAGCCCCAACAGTTAATTTATATTGTACACTACCTCGAATGATAAACATCGGGTTCCTCATTGACCCGTTAGGTGGCTCTAAGCTATCAAGTATCTTTTCACTTACACCACCCTTTGAAGGTATTAACCTGATAAGCTCAATTGGAATTGCTTAAAACACTTGAAATTGGAAGGTGGGGCCCTAAAATGGTCATTGGGACCACTCAAATGGTGCGCTAATGTATAATAAGATAATATTGGATGACTAAGTCATTGACCTTTCTACTCAACATATGAGATGAACCATCATTTGAATGGAACTCTTGGCATTTTGAGGCCACTATCATTAAAGCTCGAAAAGGGTAAAGCTATACATTGCTTGCTCATTGGGCTATTAGAAGCAACAATGTTATTGAAGCATCAAGGATTTGAGGACTTTGATCCATCGACCAAGACTAAATTCTTTTGAATAAGAACTCTTGAAAAGCCTATGCTCATTGAACAACATATCATGGTACTTAAGCCATCAAATGTTGTATGAAGCTCCTTTGAAAATAGACTCTAAAAGGGTCCAACGAGACTTGATCTTCATGTATTCGAAAGGTAAGTAGGATGCATAACTTAATTGTTGAGCTTAGTTTGCATCGGAGTGAAAGATATATTTCAAAAGAATAATTTGGATTGAAATGAAGATGGGATTTGCCCATTGGGCTAATTACTAAATTTCATCATAAACTTAAGGCAAAACGCTCGATGGGGAAACTGCCAATGATCATTTGAAAATGTTCAAATGCATAATCTATCAAGCAGTTGGGGCATCAATCAATTTTAAACCATAGATCAAAATAATTTGAAAGGAACACTTTGATATCTTGAAAAAGAAATAACCCTTATCATTCAAAATATAAATCTTAATAATGCAAGGGGCTCGACTCATTAGGCTCGTTATAGACAACATTTCTTTTCAAATGGAAGAGTTCAATGGGATTGATGATGTAGTCATTGGCCCATTGGTGGCTTTCATGAAACAATCATTCAAGAAGGTGTTGATTGAAAATTTAGTCATCTTGACTTTTTGCTCTTTGGAATAATTTTTTTTATTCATAATGAAGAATTTGTGCATGTTCATCAGCTCATGGTGTAGTCCTCAATATCAGCTTCGTCATGCATTTTGCGGAGTCAAAATGCGAGTCTGTATGCCCAAGATATTCATAATTTTATCCATAAGTCTGACAGATAGATTGCAAAAAGAACTTTGAAAAATGGCAAGAAGAATTTGTCTAAGTATGGTGCACCTTTCCTCCCCATTTTCTAACTTTTGACTAAGTACTCTCCTCACTTAGTCATTTCTCTCACCTTCCATATTCATCCATCTCCACACTTAACCATTTTCCTCTCTTATCCCTTCACCTCTCTTCATACTCTCATCCCATACTTAGTCATTTTTCCATTTTATCATTACTCTCATATCACCTTCACTTCTAATATTTAGCCATTTTTCTACCTTCCATTCCTTACTCTCCTCTCTCTTACTCTCATTTCCATACTTAACCATTTTTCCCTCTTTCATTCTACCCTCTTCCACTCTACTCATTCCATGCTTAGTCATTTTTCCATTTTATCATTACTCTCATATCACCTTCACTTCTAATATTTAGCCATTTTTCTACCTTCCATTCCTTACTCTCCTCTCTCTTACTCTCATTTCCATGCCAACCATTTTCCCTCTTTCATTCTACCCTCTTCCACTCTACTCTCATTCCATGCTTATTCATTTTTTCCTCTTTCACTCTACCCTCATAGTCTCATTCCATACTTAGTCATTTTCCTCATTTTTTCCTCTTTCACTCTACCCTCATAGTCTCATTCCATACTTAGTCATTTTTCCCTTTCCCACTCTACTCTCCTTCCTCACTACTATTCTTACTCTACTTTATATACAATGCAACATATTAGATATCATTTTTGGGATTAACTGCATAGAGTAAGTCATTAATCTATGACCCATATCCATGAGTATTAGTCACAACTGACCAATAATTCTCATGATTTGAATAGTCCAGTTAGCACTCATTGCATTGGGTGATGCTCACAGGGGTGAAGAAGTGGGATTGAAACCAACAAAATGAATCACATAGCATCAATCATCACTTATGGGGCTTGCACATAGTAACTAGGACTTCCCGGGTGGTCACCCATCCCAAGACGCCTCGTTGGAAAGGTAATTCAATGAGAAAGATGATGGAACAAGTTTTAATATATGAAATTGGCCATAATCTTCTAAAAAATTGAAATAACAGTCAACTATATTTTTATGGTGTGCTGATAAATCTGCTTG
Source organism: Picea sitchensis (assembly GCA_010110895.2). NCBI lineage: Eukaryota > Viridiplantae > Streptophyta > Pinopsida > Pinales > Pinaceae > Picea > Picea sitchensis. The sequence goes on along the minus strand of SNQJ01S0000402.1, from coordinate 162,976 downwards.
GTACCTCAAGAGCTCATATCTTGAGATTCAGAAATCAAAATCTCGCTCAGAAAGACTCATTGGAAAGATGAGATGATGAAGTTTACATATAAGTTGGTTTTAATGGCTGATAAATTAAATACCATGCCCATAAAATTAAAATATCGTACTCTCTTTTAAAAGGTAGTAAATTAAATTTTTTGAAAAATAAAAGTTTATTTTAAAAAAGAAAAACTTTTATTAAAAACAAAAAAAGGCCCACTTCAAGGCACGAATGTAAATGATCTAAATTCATTAATACATATCTAATGAGGCATTAATTAAAGTGAATATTTCAAGAAGAAAAACGTATGAAAAATTCCAAGAAAGAGAAAAAACCATAACTACATCAAGAAGTTAGAAGAGCAAATTTTAAAAAGCAAGAGAAGGCTCCATCAAAGTGTTAGAGAAGGTTGCATTATCAGAGCATAAGATCATAATAGAAAGGGTCCAACCAATATAAGCTTTTGATCAGGAAATAAAGATCTCCATCTTCTCCATTCTTCTACGCTATTTTTCTCATGGCTTGATGCTTGTATTTCTGAATTGAGCACAAGGTTGAGATTCTTGAGTGTTTCTCTTGTATTGTTCCAAGATTTTTCTTATATGATCATGCAGTATTTACAGACATATATGTGACTGTCATATGTAAGCCATGATTTTCTATTGGATTCATGGGGATTTATTTTTTGTTCTTGACAAACTTTATTTATGACTATTTAGTCAATTGGTTTGCTGAGATGTTTTCTATTGTTGAATATATTTTATGAATAAAACTCCACAATTGACTACTTTAGGGTTTTACTTTAATGATTTCTCAGATCTTGAGATTTCCGAGTATGAGATTTTTTAACTATTCCCATCAAATTCTTTCAAGTTATGAATGCAGAACGCATTTAAAGTTCTTTGAGATGATCAAAAGCACTTCGTCCTTTTTCTTGTGAGAAGATATAGATGTATCCTCTACTTGCATGTGATTTAGAGGGTTGCATGAATGGCGATGAGCATGTATATATTTTGATATTGAATCCTTCATTCAATATTTTCATTGTTAAAAATTTACTTGTTGCATATAAAGATAAGATAAAGTTATCGAGAACCATTCCATGTATAAGTCAAAGCAATAAAGATATGGAGTTTGCTTTTGAGCATTCTCTCATTTTCATATTTCAAGATATTCAAAGATAAATCTTTAAAGAATACAGAGGAGTACCACCTCTATAAAAATGCAGGGGATTCATATCCTCGTGAGGTTGTTGTTTGGACCTTAGCTTATTCAAACATCAACAAAAGGGAGACTTGAAATTCATCACAATGCAACAATACAAATTCAAGATCAATCAAATTAAAAATTTACAAGTAAATGCTTTAACTAAATCTTTGAAACCTCATTACTTGTATCCCAACCTATATGACTTAGCTAATTAAAAAGAACAAAAGGGGAAATAATAGTTTATATAGAGAGGGAAACAATCAAAAGCATAGAGGTAGTTGAACCAAAAGGTTAGGAAACAATGAAAGAGAGCTTTTAGGATCAAGATAATATATAAAATATTAAAGGAGGGTTTTGAATTATGGTGGAATTGTTGCTAAGGGACTTTTGGGAAAGCTTTGATGATCTCTTCTATTGTCAAGTACAAGAGTCAACCTCATACAAAATTCTCGTGGGACTTGGAGATACACTCTTTGTTTTTATAGAGGTGGTGCTCCTATGTTTCTCACTCAGATAACGATTTTATTAAGGTTTTGAATAACTGAATTCTCATTCATTGAACATTTAATTCCAATGAGTGGAACATGGAATAAAAACATGTAAAGATAAAAGATTTCACGGGAACATTTTCCACATATGGAAAGCAAGTGAATTTGTCCATTCCACCATATCCATTTCCCATATTATATCAAGAGAAAGCAAATCATTTGAAGCAAGACACACATAACCTAGAGTATCATAGATGGTCCTTTCCAGAGAAATTTAAATGATTTTGTACCATTCATATCACAAGGATGCAAAGGAAACACATACTCGATATTTCATGCTTTAATAAATGTCAAAAACCACAAAAGTCGTGAAATCCAAAAATAGCTCGTTGTGGAGTTTAAATAAAATAATCAGTGTTGTAAATCTCAGTGATATATCGAATTTATCGGATATATCACCAAGTTAAACCCTTGTCTGATATATCCTATTTAAAATATCGCGATATTTCCGATAATTTGAAAGTATTGCGATACAATCATTATATCGCAATACTTTATGAACATATCACGAGTCAACCCAAAATATCGCCCTGCTGCTGGAAATCATGAAAAGTGCATGAGAAATGGGTTTTAAGGCCACGGGTGGGTTTTTTTTATTTTATTGTTTGATTGCAAGAGTCCGAGAGAGCTAGACATGTGTGAAATAACATTATGCATCTGTCCAATAAGGAGAAATCCAAGGATCTTGTTGCCATTAGCGGAGAGATAGTGGAGTGGGGATTCAAACCATCAAGATTTTCAAGTATGTTTAAAATGTTTTTCTTTCATTTGTTTGTTTTTTCTAGACTTAGGATAGGGTTTGCAATGTGCCTCTTCTTGTTGATTTTGAATGGAAGATTCAATCATTCCACATTCATCTAGCTCTCATTATTTAAGTTTTGCATTATCATGTGTTTTTTTTGTTTTGTTTTTTTGTGCTTAGGTAGAAGCCCCACCTTGGTTTCAACCTGAAAACATCTTAAAAGAATAAAAGGCAATAAATGGGCTTGGAAAAAGGATGCATTGAAAACGAAGGTGCAACTCAACCTCTATAAAGAGACCCATAAATGAGACACTACGATCCCTTGTATGTCATGAACCCCATGCCCAAAAGTCTTGCCCCCAATCAACTTCATATTCTACACATGGCTTAGAGGGGGGTCCACCCGGGAAAGACTCCTTGACTTAGGGGATGATTTACCCAATGGGTCACTTTGTCAACCCTCCCGTACCTAAAATGGCAAGTTGCATAGAGTCTTTGAGAACTTGTTTAATTTGATTAGGTGGATTTTGATGCGGATGATTAAATAACTATTTTATTGATTTGATTTACTTATCATGATATGTTTGACTTGAGATCCTTGGAGAGCATATTCATTGTCTTTGCAACACCTTGCTTGGTGGAGAGTTTTGGAGGAACAAGCCTAGCTTGGCTTCCTTGGGGCATGAAGCCCATGGGATGGATACCATGACCCACACATCGGATGATGATGACAGCCTTTGGAGGCTTGAGAGGCACCTTGGATGACCTAACCTAGCCCTTGCAAGCCCAACGTTTATCCTTTGGAGGTCAAAATGTCACATTTAGAGAGCTTGACGTCACCCTAGGGCTAGGGTTTGATGTGGTGGTGTGGTTGAATTGACACTTGTCACCTTTTGGATGGAGAGAGGCCTTGGCTTGATAGAGGAGACCCTAGCACATGAGAGGGAGGTGTTTGGAGGCTCAACGTTTCATATCCAAGCTCAACGATTTGCTAAAAGTGCAAAAACATTGCCCTAAATGGGTGACGTCATGCTTCTTTTAGGGTTTCTTATGTGCAAAATACGATTTAAAATTGTAAAGGGGAAAAGTAAGGGTTATTTACCCCTTGCTTTGTGGTTTACCCTAAAGTTAAGTGGACAAACACTTTTTAGAGGATTTGTATAAATAAGGATCATTTCTATTTCATTTTCATCATAGCTCTCCCATTGTGAGAGGACTACTTGGCTAGAATTTGCACCCCTTTTGGGAAAATTCATTCTCTCTCTCTCTCTCTCTCTCTCTCTCTCTCTCTCTCTCGTGATATGGTTTAGCTCTTGTCTTGTGGAAGGAAGTGGTGCGCTATCTCTTGGAGGGTCTTTCTCTGGCTTTGATGGTGAAAAATACTTGGTAACTAGGGTTTGTCTTGGCATTTCTTGGAATTGGTAAGGAAAATATGCACTTTGTTAGGTTTCTTTCTTATTCCATGGTTTTTATTGGCTATATCCTCAAACGAGTATAAGTATTTACAACCTCCACCAAGTTTTATCATTTTGGTTTGTTGAAAAGGCTATTGCAAAGGTTGCTAGGAGGAGTAAAAGGGTTTACACCCTCCTAGACTTTACCTTGTTAGGGTTGATATCCCAAGGGAGTAAATGGGATTACATCCCTTGAGATTTAGTAGACCTAACCTAATACAAGAAGACTCCACAAACCATTTGGCAAGGCACTAATCTTTATTTGCATTGGAGAAATAAATTGTTTGCATCGATAAGCGTGATTTATAGAGATATTGATTTTGTTCAAGTTGGAATCTTTTCTTGATGCTTTAAGCTTGCTAAAGCTTCTAGGCAACATTGATTGGCCTAATATTCTTGGAGCTATAACTTGATAAAAGCTACAGCCATTAGGGCTGCATCAAATCACTCTATATCTTCAATTTTAACTTGCTTTTCAACCGTGGAATTTTGTTTGTAAGACATTACTATCATTTTACTGCTTATTGGAGAGCTTTTTGTCGGATTTCCTGCTTATTCTCTTGGTTGAAACTTGTTGTTGTAGCAAAAATTTGCTACAACCACTTGGCTGTTACAAATATACTCTGAAAACATCATACAAAAACCCTCTAATACCACTAAAGTTTGTGTTAAATTATTGGGAACTAATCTATTTGTTTTATGCTTCATTTCTCAATAAATATTTGATGCTTTGAGTGGTTATATCTGCAATAATTAGCTTTGTTTCCTCCCTGATATATATTCTTATTTACTGCAGTAGTTTGAGACAACAAGCTTAAATTTATTGTCCACTTAATCTTTAGGCTTGTATGCTCGTCTTTTCTTATGTCTTGGGCCCTTCTCTTATCAACGAAACTCCATCCCAAGCCTTCCATCTCTCCACAACTTGACCTATAGGCTTCACTTCCATAACCTCACTTTCCATCTCATTACCCCCTAGGGTCACTCGATTTCCCCCTCTGTGTTGGATTTATCATTCACTAAAGAGAGGGGAGGGTTTATCTAAGGTGATAGTGGGTAGACTCTCCCATAATTATTGCCATCTCGTGGATTGGGTTGGGCTTTTCCCAACCTATAGTTTATGCGATAACATTTGGCATCATTGTCGGGGAGGATTTTGAATCCTCTTTCGTGCCCTAATGACACTTTGGCAAGCTTCCATCCCAAAGCCTTTACCGCTAACTTTCCCGGTTACTCCACTTGAAGGACGTTCCCCTTCCACCCTTGATGAGCTCTTATTGAAGCTCATCTGGCGACTCCACCATCCCAGAATCCACCTTCCCTTAATACCTTCCCCCCAGGAAGGTTCAATCCTTCTAAGGTTTACCGAAGAAGGCCTCCACTTAAATCTCCCATTGTCAAAACCTTTCTCCAAGGTATCCTTCCCCTTGCTCCAATGGCTCACCCTTGGGTAAAAGACCTCTACAAACCCTTAAACATGGCCACCATTCCTGGATATCCCAATACCATGCCGAAAGAGTCTCACAAATGGTTACCAAAATTCTCTGGAAATAATGTGATCACGGATGACGATCATCTCTATGCCACATAGTTTTTTTCAAGGGATAAATGACCAAAATTGATAAATTTAAGTGAGCTAACTAAAACAGACCAAGATAAATGACCACTTTTGGTCATGGGATAAAAACTAAACTAAAAACGACCAAGATAAATGACCAAATTCGGTCACGGGATATCCAACCATGGGAATTACTCCACATAGTCAATTATTAGACTTTATATTGCACAATATTGAGAGATTTAATTTTGGGGGGCTTAGGCAATTGACACCAAATTAGCTATATATATCACGGCGATGTTGACGTAGCTAACGAGCTTATAAGGCTTATATCAACATCTTGAAAAATCCCTTAGGAACTAATTACCTTGAACTAGATCCAACCATGGGAAACTACTCCATATATATAGTCAATTATTAGATTTTATATTAGACATTGAGAGATTTAATTTGAGGGGCTTAGGCATAGTTATAAAAATTATTCATAAAACATGTGTGAAAATGGGTTGTTCATAATCTACCATATCAAGAAATGAACCAATATTAGAACTTTATAATATAAAATATTGGAAGTTGTTTATAATATAAAATAAAATTATTATTGTACTGACGTATGGTAAGGATATGGCATGGCATATAATAATATGGGATATTTTACTCCATTACCAGAAGCCTGTATCGATGGACATGGGGAAGTAAGGAGGGTTATCGACCAACATGGGGGAGATATGAGGGTTTTACATACGCAGTATGCCATGGACGACTTCTCCATCCGTTAATGGATTTCACCCAACTTATTTCATGTTAATTGGCGAGGGGTGCTAAAAAACCGAGGTAAGGGCTTGATTTTAATCTATACGAGTTGTTTACTCCATTCACTTGTTGAGTTCTCCACTCATTAATGGAGTTTATGTTGTTCATAATTGGTTAATTGGTGGGAAGGGTGTGATAATCGTGTTTAGGGTTGTTATTAAGTGACAACCGGTTAAACAACCGAGGTAAGGGCTTGATTTTAATCTATACAAGTGATTTACTCAATTCACTGGCCGATTTCTCCACTCATTAATGGAGTTTATGTTGTTCATAACTGGTTTATTGGCGGGAAGGGCATGATAACCGGGTGTAGGGTTGTTATTAAGTGACACTGCTAAATTTGTTTCTTGGGTTACACTATATATTCACCACTAGTAGTAGCAATGGAGATGAAAACTTCAAAAGACAAAACTTGGAGGCTTTTGAAGAGGTGGGCGAGGGCTACTTTAGTAGTAGAGCTGAAATCCACAGATTTCCCTTCTCAAGTTAGTCAATTTGGTCTCAGTATTTTGTATTTCTTAAATTTCTGAATGCATAGAAATCTCATGGATTCTAAGCTCAATTTAAGAAGAGAAATCTCATGGATGTTAAGTAATTTATGTGTCCTTATTAACAACCCATTTCTTTATAAATTTCCAAAAAATTGTCCCGAAAAGATTATGGAGTGGTTAGCAACACTAGTGTAAGGGGGGGTGGACTGTAGAACCTTGGGAACACATGTTTCATGAACAATGCTATTTAATGCCTAGTTCATACACCTGAGTTGGTGAGATACTTCCTAGAAGATTATAGCTAGGAAATAAATTGGCAAAATCCTTTGGGTATGGTTGGTGAGGAAGGACATTGTCACTTTAGTGGAAATTCAGGGCACCAGTGCTTGCTCCATTGTCACCTCTTAAGACCTCAATGATTTACAAAGTTTGTTTTTACAAGCCTTGAATTCTTTGACTTTCTCGAATACCTCCGACTTTCTCCTTAGAGAAAAGACCCAAGTTTTCTAAAGAAATTGTCAATAAAAGTGACAAAATACTTGCGCCTTCCGAGACCACTTTGGTTGACCCACAATATCAATATGCATTAGCTCTAACACCTCTTTATCTCATCGATCAAAATTTAAAAGCATTCAAGTGCTTCTTACCAAGCAAACAACTTCTACAAAATCTCAAACCTAAGTTGCATCAACAAAAAAATTTCATTTAACCATCTCTTTATAGCTCAACATAAGTCGAACAAGACTTGCCTATAATAGTATATGCACGAATATAAGATGGCTTTGCAACATTTAGAGCAAAAAAGGAGACGTCCAAATTAAGATTTTCAAGATACACATCACACTCGAATAGTCATCACTCCTGCGAGACACAAGGCAAAGTTTCAAATGCACATAGACAAGATCCTTTGCCCTCTAAATTCCCAACCTATTGTGATTCAAAAAGTGAATAAAACCATAGGTTCTCAAATTCATCTATATTGATTACGAGAATGCCACTCGTAAAAAACACAAATGGAAACTATTTGCAAGTATAGAGAACTCGCTCCATTGAAAATCCACCATTAAATAGGGTTCATGGTTCTCCTCTCATTCAAGGCTAATATATCTGAAAAGTCCTCATGCCCAACAACAAATTTAGCAAATCCATCCTTCACTTTAGTTTATAACAAAAGTGGAACCTAATCTCGTGAAGGATGTCTTCACTCCCATTGCCACCTCCCTATCCTTATGTGAATCCTCCCTCTTCCCATTGCTTTGAGCATTGAGGTCATCATCTAGGATTTCAGGCATGGGCTAAAGTGTGCAAGAGAGTGTTGAATTGGTTCCACCTATCAAAAATTATTTCCCCCACAACCTTTGCAAAATATATATCATAAATAAAGGCACGCGAACATCCTATGAAACAATATCCTAAATCTCACTCACCACCATAGTCAATAATGCTTATTTAACCTTAAAAGGCAACACAACATGACAGAGTTTGAGACATATTTTGTCTCAACATCTTTCAACAACTCGAAATTGGAGAATTGTTGAAACACTACTTGAGACTAGTGATGGTTGGTGATGAATTTTATAATTCTCTAACCTCCCCAATGAGCTTCTTAATCCATGGTATTAAGGGTCAAATTATGGAATACACATGGAGTCCAAAATATGTGATTGTACATTGTACCTATTCTTTGCATCTCTCACTTGAGACAAATCATCAAATTCCATAGTCGAAGAGGATTTGTAGGTTGTTACCTGCAATACATAGAGTCGAAGGAGCACCACATCTTCAAATGTCCCACCTATTATGATGTTAGAAGGATTTTCCATTGCCTTTAATGGAATTCAAGGGCCTCCCTCGCTACTTTTTCTCTCTTGCTAGACTAGACATGCCTATCTCTTTTTATGAGGGAGGTTTTAGTACATAGATCTCATATCTTACAAGGTTCTTCGACGTACTACATAAGGGGTATCAATTCTTTCTTTATTTTGGTCCCATCTTCTAGTGATTGCAAGCAACAAGCACAAACACATGATACTTCCAAAACCAGATTTGTGAGATTACAAATTTTCTCTTTCTCTTCGACTAGCAGACATGTCCCCAAAGGGCTCTTGACAAGTCCCAATTCCTAATCTCAACATAGGTCTCATCCTAGCTCTCAACACAGGATAATTCCTCACCCCACCCTTTAAGACACCAAATTGTCATCATTGAGTTGTTTCCACAACCTTGATTGTTAGGATTGTCTCAACAAATCATTCCAAACTTCCTCTGAGGGCTTCACAATCTAGCGTGCTCATACCTAAACTCTCCCTTAAGGGCATTTTCAAACAACGTATTGGCTCCTTCTCCATAGACGAGAACCCTGCAGAGGCATTTCTATCATCTTCCTCCTCTATGTCCACCTCCATATTTGATATGGATGTAAGGACTTCGCTCCTGCCCCTCTCATTCTGCACCTGCTTCAAATAATGTTTATCCTTTTATCTTGTTATTTCTAGGATTATGTCTATGTTTACTCCTTTCAAACAACAGTTAAGTTTCTTTACCTTATATTAGCTTTAAGGAGTCGCTCTAGCATTCCTACAATTTGTCACCACTGATTGTACTTTTGATTCTAGTTCTTTCGACCATTTATGGACATGTAATATCCCTAGGGTAAAATTGGGGTTTTGTTGTCACTAAGACAAACAGTTTGCCTGTATATTACCCATTAACACTTCTACCAGCTCATAGATACCTTAAAGATAATGGTTTCTTCAAATTCTAGCACCAATTTTCAACAACAATAACACCAAGTAACACCTACTTTCCCAAGGGTCTTAAGTCCAACAAATAATCTTCAAACAACACTAGTGAACAATATTGAACCAAAGGTGAACTTGCGTATAATGAATGATATCCAACATAGTAGAGACATTGATGATAAGCAACAATAGTAATAATTGAAACATAAGTATAAACCAACAGTAGTGTCTAGATAGTAACCAACGATCAACAAGGGTTGTGCCCTTAGCCAACAACAATAATAATCCACACCAGCAAAAAACCCTCTAATGAGGCTGTTGTCCAAATACTAAGACCGATAACCAACAAGTTGTAGCAACAATTAACCTGAGCTAACCCTACTTCCTACACCAATGACAAAAACCTGTGCTAGAAAGTTCATGGTTGATTTTCCAATACTGTGACAACCCTCTTGTCTCCCTCGGTCTGCAATCTCCAAGTTGTTGCAGGTCTCGACCTCCCTTCAGAAGGCACTATAGGGTTTGGCCATGTTCCTTCAACCTCTATGGCAACCTTAAGTAATGACAAAAGACCTCGATATGTGTATAGATCTCCAGTGCACCTTGTAAAACAAGAATTGTGGCTCCTTTAGTAGGTTCGACCCTTCACAAGCAGCTCTCCAACAGTCCTTAAGCCTTCAAGAGTAATCTCCAGATGCAAGTCTGATCTAGGGTGAGCTTGACCCACTGAAACTCAACAAAGAAAAGGAGGGTTGACCCACCCTCCAAGGGACTGAGGCAACGACCTCCAAAAACATAAGAGAACTCCAAGAAATAATCCAAATCATGTCCTTTTGAATGGACCTTGTCCCCTATTTAGATTCTCTCATTAGGGTTGATTAATTCCTTAGATAAAGTCGGCTCTCCCCTTTTTGTGGATGATTTTCTTCTCAGGGAAGGTTGTCTTTCCTTATTTGTGGGTGATTATTCTTTAGATCAGGTCGGTTCTCATGGAAGATGTGGGTAAGTCAGCTCAACACATCTTCTAAGGGCAAATTAATGCCCCTTTTGGCACCCACGACTCCCCTTAGACTAAGACGCCCCTCTTGAGTGAGGTCAAGTGAGCAGGGACATGACAAGACATTAATAAAACTATCTTATCTTATCTTAACTACAATCAAGCCCGTGACTTTGAAAACAAATGCATTATTTGTGATCTCTTGCACCACCTTAGAGGGGCTACCACTCTCATTATAATTAATCAAAATATTTGCAATACTGGTTGTTTTTATCTAACCCAAACAATCTTCAACCTTGAAAAACATCATACCTTTTGGTGAAGAAGTAATGACATTGACCAATGGCTTATGCTACATAATTGTACACCCATCTGGCACAATAAAACCCCTGAGCCACTCCATGAAGAACAAATATGGGCTAAGAGATCCTCAATAAGTTGCCTCTCCTTTGTGAGCAATGTAGTTTGAAGTTTCTCATAGTTTGGGCCCTCGAAGCCTTGAGGGATAATGTTGATTTCCCTCACCAAAGCCTTAGCAAAAGAAGACCAAACCACATTGAAGGGGATTCCACACACACAAATGCCCCTTTCCACTCTTGTCTCAACTTCTTCCTTGCCTTCAACATTCCACATTTTTTCTAGTTTGTGATCTTGAGCAAGGCATAGTTTTTTAGGGTTTTTGTTGCACCGATTTTTGGCGACGGAAGTCACTCCTTGTTTGCAGCAGGAGCAGAGCCCGACGCCCATCAGTTTTTATGTCACGATTGTTTTAATGGGTGATCAAATGGGTAGAGACTCGGGAAGATATCACTCAAACTCAGGGACTGGTTCCAGCATGCGAGGAACAAAGGCGGTCTTGATCTAACTTCAGTCAGTGGGTTGATTTGGAAATGAGAAGGTTGAAGACTTGGTGAGAGGAGTGGACAAACTACCTCAGGCAATAGGCATTTCAGTAATTTGTAGAAGAAAAACTTTGAATGCGAGATCCTCTAGTTCAGAGCTTCGGGAAACTGAAAGGGGGGACTTGACTGGATTCTCCAATTCCAAGTCGTTCAGTGCTAAGAAAATCACAGGGACCGATTAGAAACAATGCAACTGTTACAGTGATCAAACTCTACATCATCCTATAACAGTTACAACTCGACTGGATTCTCCAATTCCGAGCCGTTCTAATACAGTGTAAACAAAGACGCGAAAGAAAAACTGACATTCATAAGACAAGAAGTCTCAAGAGTCCAGACATAACCAGAAAAATAGTGCTTCATTAAAGTTTACCACCGGGAGCCTTGCTTAACCATCGATAGATACAAAAATGGCGAAAACGCCTACATATACCCAAAATAACAACAGCAACAAAATCGAGACGTTGCATTAAAAAAAACATTGCGTCTGCATGGCTTCTGACAATCTGCACCTGCAGTCTCTGAATGATCGTGCACCTATGGCAGACGCGATCGAACTCCTGACAGTCCCGTGGGCGAATCGACGTGCTTTTAATTCGTCGCCGGACTTTCCCTTTATAATGGAGATGATGTCTAACCACCACCAACTACCTTAATAACTGCTCCCTTGGGATTGAGAACGGCCCAGCCAACTTGGCACCTTTAATACGTGGAGGGTCCCCTGCGCTGCCACCTGGATTAGCTGAACGACCTGATGAATGGACGTGGAGGCCAGGGCGAAGGCTGGGGAGAAAAATGGGGGGTGGTGGATGGGCAGAGGAGACATGGACGGCGGGGCTTTAGTGGATACCGAGTAGAGACGACCATACATAGCTTGAGGGAGAGGGATGAAGCGCTCTTACGACGAGGCATAGTGACGTAGGGAGATGATGGGGAAGTCATAAGGCGGCGAGACTGAAGGAGGAGGAGAGGCGAGTTGGGAGATGAAGAACACCTGGCATGAAGTGCCAGGTGAAAACAAGAAAAAAGGACAAAGTGTGCTACGAGGATGAATGGACAGGTGTCATGGAGAGAGGGGGACACATGGCAGCAAGGGAGAGGTGGCTCGAGAGGTGACACGGCGGGGGAAGGCCCCACATTGATTAAAAGCAGAGCGGCTGGGAAAGGTGGGATCGCCTGAGCGTCGTTGATCCGGGCGTTTTGATCTCGGCCGTTGGGAAGATGCGCGCTTGATTCCAGACCCCCCCCCCTTATTAAAGGTAGAAAGGCAAGGGGGGCCCGGAATTGCCTGTGCGTCATTGATCCGGGCGCTCAGATCGTAGCCGTCGGAGAGGTGCGCGCTCGATTCTAGACCCCCCCTCTGCTTAAAGGTAGAAAGGCGGGGGGGCTCCAGAATCCGATGCGCGTCGTTGATTCGGGCACGCGGATCCCTGTCATCCAGATTTGCTTGTCACTTAACCACAGGCGCATTTTGCTTCCTGAACTTAGGGTAAGTGGGTTTTTTACCCGTTCCTTCGCATTTTATCCCCCCTTACAAGAAATGTCGCTAACATTAGGCTCCATGGGGGATAGAGTCGTCCCTGCGATGCTCTAAGGACTATTTTTGCAGATTCAGTGCCTTGTTGTATGGCTATGGAGTCATTTATTAAGCCGAAAACAGAAAGAAATATTTACAAAACAAAAGAAGTCGCCTACGGCTTACAAAAAACATTTTTTCAGGAAATGCCCATTTACTGGGCCATCAAAAACTTCTTCGCCTTCCAAATCCTGCAACCTGTAAGTGTTGTTTGAAAACACCTTAGAGATCTTGAGAGGCCCAAACCAGAGGGCATCAAACTTACTGTGTTTGCCCCTATCCTGCCTGGGTGCATCCCATTTGAGCACCAGATCGCCCAGCTCGAAATCTTTCTTTTTGCTCTTCTTGTCAAAGGTTTGCTTGATCTTTTGTTGATGATGGTAGGACCTGTCCATGACCTGTTCCCTGATCTGTTGAACTTCCACCATCTGATGAATCATTCTGACCATATGGTAAGGTTCTCCTTCAAGGTCCTGGAGGAATTTTGCCACGGATAAAGCGAGATGAGTAGGGAAAACAACTTTTGTTCCATAAACAAGTTGGAAAGGTGAGATGCCCAGAGACTTCTTTGTTGTCACCCGGTCGGCCCATAGGGAAAATTTGAGCTTTGAATCCCAGGCCCTTTTATTGTCTTCCAATAATTTTTTGATGAGCTTGATCAGACTCTTATTGGAAGACTCTGCTAGTCCATTTCCTTGAGGATAATAGGGAGTAGAGTGGATCAGCGAAATCTCAAATTGTTCACAGAACTTAACCAAAGGCTCAGACCTGAAAGAGGCAACATTGTCGGTGACGATTTTGCTGGGACAGCCAAATCTGCTTATGATATCCTCCAGGAAGCTGATAATTACTTTGTGAGAAGTACTTCTGGTAGGGGTAGCTTCTATCCACTTGGTGAAATAGTCAGTCGCAGTTAGGATCCATCTGTGTTGACCACTTGAGGGAGGATGAATTTCTCCGATGAAATCTAACCCCCACTGTTGAAAAGGTGTTGAAGCTACTATAGGCTTTAATGTCAGTGATCTGAGCTGTTGCTTTCCTGAGAACTTTTGGCATTTGATGCAAGCTCTGATTTCTCTGCAGACATCAGCGAATAAAGTAGGCCAGTAATATCCAGCCCTGAGGATCTTATGAGCTGTGGTCTTCCAGAAATGATGCCCCCTGCAAAGGTCGTTATGGAAATCAATTATAACCTTCTGGGCTTCTTGCGGGTCCAGGCATCTTAAGAGCACCCCTAGAGGGTCTTTCCAGTACAAGGCTTGGTCAATGAGGCAATACCTGACCGCCTTGAGCTTTAGAGCTCTCGCCTTGCTTTTTCCCATTCCATCAGGAGGCTTTAATTCTCGTAAAAAATACAAGATATCCTTGTACCGGGTGCATGCTGCTAGTGGTAAGGCATCCTGAGAATTCTTATTGACCGACTCAGCTTGTGGATTTTCTGAACAGGCGTTGATGAAGCTAATCCCCAAGGCTCTGCAATTGGATTCAGCCAACAACTTGGCTAAACCCTGCCCCTTTATCAACTTAGTGGGCTTAATCTCCAGATCGAACTCTAGGATTCTGGCAATCCACTTACCTCTTCTCCCGTCTATGTTGGGCTATACAAGGATGTCCTTCACAGAGGCCGAAGGAACGTATGCGGTCACCTTTGAGTGCAAGACGTAGACTCTGAAAGCTTTGAGAGCTTTTACTAGGGCATAGGCCTGTTTTTTCATGATTTCATACCTGACCTCTGCATCTCTCAATGCCTTGCTGAAAAAGGCAATGGGTTGTTCTCGCCCTTCCTCATTTTTATGCAACAAGACCGTCGCTAATGTATCAAAAGAAGCAAAAGAGAAAATTAGGAATCCTTTGGAATAGTCAGGACTGATTAGCACAAGTTCCTCGGTCAATGCCCTTTTTATTTGTGTAAAAGATTCCCTGGGTTCAACGGTCCATTTCACTTCATTTCCTTTCCTGAGCACGGCTGTGATATGTTTCACCAACTCAACAAAATTTGAGACAAATCTCCTCAAGAAATTAATCTTTCCTAAAAAGTCCTGAACTTCCTTCTTGGATCTAGGAAGTGACAGGGTTTGAATTGCCTCTACCCTACTAGGATCAATCCTCACGCCTTATTCTGATACTATATGGCCTAATAGCTTCCCCTCCTTCATAGCAAACAAAGATTTTCTGGGATTTAAGGATAGGCCAAACCTACGACACTTCAAAAAAACTTTTCTCAGATGACCGCAGTGGTCTCTGTTAGACCTGGAGAAGATTGTTATGTCATCCAGGTAGATCACCATAAACTTATCTTTCTCCCCGATGAAGGCTATGTCCATGGCTCGCTGAAATGTTGCCCCTCCATTCATCAATCCGAAAGGCATTTTGGCATACATGAATGTGCCCCAAGGAGTGGTGAAGGTCGTTTTTTCTCTGTCCTCAGGTATGACTGATATTTGATTATAGCCCAAAAAAACATCAATCATGGATATCCTAGATGCATCRGTTACCCTCTGCAGTATCTGTTCCATATTGGGCAGGGGGTAATTGTCTTTCCTTGAGCTCTTGTTCAAGTTCTGAAATCAATACAGAGTCTGATTTCTCCACTTTTCTTCCTTACTGGGACCAAATTGGCCACCCATTCGGAAAATCTCAAGGGGACGATAATTTGGGCATCTAGCAATTTCTTCACTTCTTTCTCCATGACAGGTAGCAACATGGGATTTATCTGTCTCAGCTTCTGCCTGGATGGCTTAACCTCTTCTTTCAATGGGATCTTGTGTTCAATGACATATGTGTCATAAGTCTTGAGGTCTTCATAGGCCCATGCGAACACATCAACGAATTCCTTTAATAGCTCAGTATATTCCATCCTCTGCTCATCAGTCAGGCTGCTTGATAATTTGACAAACTTAGGCTCCTCTTGCGTGCCGATGTTGCACTCAAATGAATTAGCATCTTTATTTGAGACACCACCCTCTACTGCCACATCATTCTTGTCGAATAGTCTCTCTAAAGGGACTAGTCCCCTTGGAATGTGATTGCTAGGCAGCTGAATAATCTGGTGATTAACAAATTTATTCAAGAATACCTCAGAGGGGGGGTCACCTTCGGGATCATGATCTTGATCGATGTGTAATGCCAAAAACTCATCGACGGACTGAAGAAAATTTTTAATTTTAAGATCGTCCTCGAATACCTCCCAATGCTTTACATTGTCTGGGATGGATGGCCTATATCTTATTTCGACCTCACCATGGATCTTCGGTGGCAGAGGGATCTTGAACAGACTAGCCGAGACTGCTAAGGAGTCGGCCGAGGCATTTTCTTCCCTTGGGATAAAAGTAATGTTGAAAGCTGAGAAGAAATTATCAATCAGGTCCCATACCTCGTTTCTGTAACTCCTGAGCCGAGGATGCTTGGCCCAATAAACGTTCCTAACCTGTTGGATTATCAATTTTGCATCTCCGAACACTGACACCTCTTCAATTCCCATTTCTTTTGCAGCCCTCATACCAAGAACAAGAGCTTCATATTCTGCCACATTGTTGGTAGTTTCAAATTCCAGCTTGTATGACAGGGATATGGTCTCTTGACAAGGCGATATGAAAATCACTCCAGCGCCTACGCCTATACTGGAGGAAGCTCCATCAAAGAACATCTTCCAAGCAGAGGTGGTTGGAGGAGGTATCTGCTGGTTAAGAATGGGCTGCTTTCTTATCTGCAAAGCGACCTCAGGAGTTCCAGTGATCTGTAACAAACTAGACCCTAAGTCGCTGTCAAGTGCAAAGATGGGGTGGTTAGTGGGGTTTGCTTCATCACTGACAATATATGTTAGCTGGGCTTCTCTGTACAACCTCATGTGTTCCCTTCCAAAGACCGGAATAGTGGCGTATGTGAGATCCATCTGTAACGTTCCTCCAAGTCTTTTAATCCAAGATCTTGACAACATCATGCCAAACTTGGGGGGAACGTCAGCTACCACAATATCCATGACCACACTCTTCATGGGCAACTGAAACAAAGAAACCACCAGGTCTTTGATGACACCTAGACACTGGAATCTCATTGAATCAAAAGAATACAAATCATGATAATCTTTTGTCACCTCCAGTCCCAACTCTTCAATTACTATTTTGGGCATAAGGTTATGGGAAGCTCCTGAATCCATGAGGCAATTATGCAACACTTTATCATGTATGTTCAGGGAGGTGTAGAAGGGAGGGGACAAATCATCTCTGTCTTCTACCATGGGACCTAGGATGACAACTAGTTTCTCATCTTGAAGGTTCACTGAGTCAGAGGGAGGCTGGGGGGACTCAGATTGCAGCAACTTGGAGAGGGATCTTTTGAAGTCCTTATTTTTAACCAGCTCTGAGAGGGGAACGAGAATTCTGATCTTTTGAATTTCATGCTCAAAATTAAAGGAGGAGATCGGCTTAGGAGCTTCCCTTAGCTCAGAGACAGGTTCTTTGACCGCCGGTGAAGCATTCTGAGCTTTCTTTTCTTTAGTAGTGATTCTTGCAGACTTAGTAGGCCTTTCTGCTATGAGGGGTTGGTCTTGGCTATCAAAGTCTCCTTCTTTCTTTCTTGACCTAAGATTGTATCTGTTAGAGGTGTGACCAGCCTTTTCTCCTTTACCTAACTCATGAATTTGGATGTTCATCAGGGATTTTTCATATGTAGACTGAGTCAAATGGGGAAAAGGAGGAGCTTCTTCAACACAATGAATTTCGGGGTCGAACTCGTCTATCTCTTCCCCTCCCTCATGAGTAACCAGGTTATTTTGGAGATGGGTTTGAATCCTTTGATCTTCTCTATCTATTTCCCTTTGTTCCCTTGGGAAGGCCCGTGGTCCATTGTTATCAGGTCTCCTAAAACCTCTACCATCAACATTCCGGGGATTTCTGTACATGGGCTTCCCTTCTAACTCCCACCTTTCCATTCTAGCAGAAAGTGACTTTAGTATTCTAGCTATCTCATCTATCTGAAGGGGTAGGGGAGAGGAGATGGATGAGGAAGCTTCAGGCCTCTACCTGGATATGTTTCTACCAGCAGTGTTCCTGAGTCGGTCAACAACCAATATATTAGATTCTACTTCCACGGTTGCATCTTGCATATGGGCTAGAGTAGTGGCTCTTCTTTCCCTCAATAGGAGGCAAAAATCAGGATTGAAGGCGCTAACATAAGTGATCTTTGCAGAAGCTTCGGAGAGCTTTATGTCAGCAGGGATTTTGTTGTACATTTTATTAAATCTCTTGGAGAAGTCGGAGACAGACTCTCCTTCCTTTCTCTTCAAAGACCCAAACTCTGTCATGTAATACATGAAATCTTTTTTATCTCCCCACTGTCTTAAAAAGGCATTATCTAAAGCTTCGATCCCATCAATAGATCCAGGGGGCAGGGCCTTAAACCATTTTCTAGCCTCTCCTTGGAGACTATGGACAAAAATTCTCATCCATACGTCTGCGTGCATGATAACATTATCATCCATGAAAGTGTAAAAGGCTTCTAGGTGTTCTTCTACAGTTATGTCCCCCTCACCTGTAAACCTGGGCAGCTGCTTAAGGTATCCATCTGCTGGGAGGTCATTGAGAGGATGAGGTAAGACAAGAGGAGCATAACTAGCAGCTATTATAACCTCAATTCTGGTCATGGGGGGATTTGCTCCTGCCATAGGGCTATTATGTGGAGGAGAAATGGGAGGAGAAGGAGCTCGAAAAGGGGATGATGGGGATGAGCTTCTAAGGGGAGTGGGAAACAATAGGGGGTTTAGGGAAAAGGCTAGCGAGCTTAAGTCATCTGATGTTTCCCCTCGCGCAGAAGCGACAACAGTAACAAGAGGAGGAGCGGTAAAGCCAGGAGTGGGGAAATCTTCTGTGATCCTGGGTTTGCGCCAAGGTACAACTTCAGGAGAAATGGGAGTGACAAGGATTTCTCCCTCTAATCCCATACCAGGGGGGGAAACCTCAATAGGAACACTCCCGAAATTCAGGAAACGGGAAACTTCAAAAAGCGGTCTGCTAGGAAACTGAGGAGGAGAAAATGGAGTCCTTACACAAGGAGATGGTGGATTACCTGGTTCAGTGGCGATAACTTCTCCTTCAGAGGCCTTTCCTTTCCTAAGAACCACCTCCGGATCAGTTTCAGGTGTAGCTAGAGGCAGATGTGGATGAGACCGCGTGTGTCTACCTCTGAAAGCCACAATTACCACGGCAGGTTCGTCACAGTGGAGTCGTCACAATGGAGTCGCAAGGTGCACAGTAGCAATCTTCAAAGGCTCTAATACCCGATGCACCTTCAAAATCAGAGGCCCAATGTCGTTCAATCCCGGGAAAAATTTTCAACTTCGTCCCCGACAACGGCGCCAGAAATGTTGGCGACGGAAGTCACTCCTTGATTGCAGCAGGAGCAGAGCCCGACGCCCATCAGTTTTTATGTCACGATAGTTTTAATGGGTGATCAAATAGGTAGAGACTCGGGAAGATATCACTCAAACTCAGGGACTGGGTCCGACATGCGAGGAACAAAGGAGGTCTTGATCTAACTTCAGTCAGTGGGTTGATTTGGAAATGAGCAGGTTGAAGACTTGGTGAGAGGAGTGGACAAACTACCTCAGGCAACATGCCTTTCAGTAATTTGTAGAAGAAAAACTCTGAATGCGAGATCCTCTAGTTCAGAGCTTCGGGAAACTGAAAGGGGGGACTTTACTGGATTCTCCAATTCCAAGTCGTTCAGTGCTAAGAAAATCATAGGGACCGATTAGAAACAATGCAACTGTTACAGTGATCAAACTCTACATCATCCTATAACAGTTAGAACTCGACTGGATTCTCCAATTCCGAGCCGTTCTAATACAGTGTAAACAAAGACGCGAAAGAAAAACTAACATTCATAAGACAAGAAGTCTCAAGAGTCCAGACATAACCAGAAAAATAGTGCTTCATTAAAGTTTACCACCGGGAGCCTTGCTCAACCATCGATAGATACAAAAATGGCGAAAACGCTTACATATACCCAAAATAAAAACAACAACAAAATCGAGACGTTGCATTAAAAAAAACATTGCGTCTGCATGGCTTCTGACAATCTGCACCTGCAATCTCTGAATGATCGTGCACCTATGGCAGATGCGATCGAACAACTGACAGTCCCGTGGGCGAATCAACATGCTTTTAATTCGTCGCCGGACTTTCCCTTTATGACGGAGATGATGTCTAACCACCACCAACTACCTTAATAACTGCTCCCTTGGGATTGAGAACGACCCGGCCAACTTGGCACCTTTAAGACGTGGAGGGTCCCCTGCGCTACCACCTGGATTAGCTGAATGGCCTGATGAATGGACGTGGAGGCCAGGGTGAAGGCTGGGGCGAAAAATGGGGGGTGGTGGATGGGCAGAGGAGACAAGGAGCGCGGGGCTTGAGTGGATACGGAGTAGATACGACCATACATAGCCTGAGGGAGAGGGATGAAGCGCTCTTACGACGAGGCACAGTGACGTAGGGAGATGATGGGGAAGTCATAAGGCGGCGAGACTGAAGGAGGAGGAGAGGCGAGTTGGGAGATGAAGAACACCTGGCATGAAGTGTCAGGTGAAAATGAGAACAAATGACAAAGTGTGCCACGAGGATGAATGGACAAGTGTCGTGGAGAGAGGGGGACACATGGTAGCAGGGGAGAGGTGGCTCGGGAGGTGACAAGGCGGGGGAAGGCCCCACATTGATTAAAAGCAGAGCGGCTGGGAAAGGTGCGCGCCTGATTCCAGACGCCCCCCCCCTTATTAAAGGTAGAAAGGCAAGGGGGGTCCGGAATTGCCTGTGCGTCGTTGATCTGGGCGCTCAGATCATAGCTGTCGAAGAGGTGCGCGCTCGATTCCAGACCCCCCCCCCCCTCTGCTTAAAGGTAGAAAGGCGGGGGGGATCCAGAATCCGATGCGCGCCGTTGATCCGGGCGCACGGATCCCTGCCGTCCAGATTTGCTTGCCGCTTAACCACAAGCGCATTTTGNGGGGGACACATGGTAGCAGGGGAGAGGTGGCTCGGGAGGTGACAAGGTGGGGGAAGGCCCCACATTGATTAAAAGCAGAGCGGCTGGGAAAGGTGCGCGCCTGATTCCAGACGCCCCCCCCCTTATTAAAGGTAGAAAGGCAAGGGGGGTCCGGAATTGCCTGTGCGTCGTTGATTTGGGCGCTCAGATCATAGCTGTCGAAGAGGTGCGCGCTCGATTCCAGACCCCCCCCCCCCTCTGCTTAAAGGTAGAAAGGCGGGGGGGATCCAGAATCCGATGCGCGCCGTTGATCCGGGCGCACGGATCCCTGCCGTCCAGATTTGCTTGCCGCTTAACCACAAGCGCATTTTGCGTCCCGAACTTAGGGTAAGTGGGTTTTTTACCCGTTCCTTCGCATTTTATCCCCCCTTACAAGAAATGTCACTAACACCGATCTTCTCTTCCTAGCTTCTTGAGAAATCCTTGGCTCCAATCTAATGGCGAATGGATAAGTGTTTGCAAGTTGGACTCTCCTTAATTTGATTTTTTGAGCATCATTATGCCATTTTTCATATGGAGCCCTTTCATATGCTAGATTTGTTTTCTCACAACCATCAACATCATCACTTGGTTCATGCAACAAATATGCCTTCATTCATGCAATCCCTTAAAGTGATTCTTACAAGAGTGCACTCCTATTCCAAAGAGCCACCTCGTAGAATATGTACAAGTTTTTTCACATGCCTACAAAGAGGAAAAAGATCACTCTACTTACATGATTTTGGTTTAGGAGAAAGAAAACAACACTTTGAGGCCACAGATGTTGAAAAATCACAAAATAATGTTGCCCACTATTGATAATAAATCCCACAACAACCTTATTGTTTCCCACAACACTCTTCTTGCTATAAGTGCCATAGAAATGGCTCATAATGTTGTCGTAGGAATGGTTAGTTGTTGTAGAAAGTGTCAGGAGAGAAAGATAAGTGAGCTTCTTTTATAAGAAAATAAAGCCACTTAGGGTTTCTTCTTTTTCCCCTTCTCATTAAAAATACTAAATATGAAACTTTTGCTTGAGAAATTGCATTCATTTGTTTTCAAGCACTTTGATGTTTTTTTGTTTTTGTTTTTAGGGATCGTTTGGAACCCACATGGCCCCAAACAATGGTTAGTTGTTGGCAAAAAACACTTAATCAAGTTGGAAACATGTGAAAATAACTCTAAAATGTTTCAAATCCATTTTTGAATCATGAAATGACCCAAGAACATTTTGGTAGGTTTCTTAAACGTTTCAATAGTCGATATTGAAATGGGTGAGCCAAATTTCCTGCAACTTAGCAAGCAACACAAGTTGTATAGTAACTAACTTGCATTCCTTTTGCTACAAATTTTCCTCCCTTAATAATCAAGAATTACTTATTGCATAACTTTCTAGTATACCCAACATTTAGAATCTTGATGACTAAAATGTGAATTTTTTTTTCAAATTTGGAAAATGAAAGACATTGAAATCTCCTCCACGTAACCACCATCGCAACATACTTTTACAACTTGTATACCAACTATTTAATGAAATGTTGAAAACCAAAATGACCTTAACTCCTTCAAAATTTCGATGGGATAAGATTCGCTCCCTTTGTGAAGTCTGTGATGAAGCCCCCAAGTTGATGAACCACAAATGTTTCACAAAATGTTCTCAATTGATGTCAAAAACAATGTCTCATCTACCAATGCATCATTTTCTACGAAGTCAATCCCCAGGTCTTGCGCTTATTCTTTGGCTTTGTCAACTCCTTGCACAAACTCTTCAAGTGATCCTAACTATATTTCCAACACTTCACACTTTTCATGTTCTTCTCCTAACATGAGCCTAATGACTTCTCTCACTCTTTTGTCAACATCAATATCTATCCAATCTACATTTGTTTCTCATGGGGAAATAACGGGTTTCCTCTAGTTTGTTCTCATTTCATTGGGGGCTATTTAAAAACCTAATAAAATGTGTTTTTGTGCATTATATCTCTCACCTATTAAACAACACTTGAATTATGCCACATCCACAGAACTAGATCCTTCAATACCTCATTTCCTTATGAAAAGTATTTAATACATATCCCAAGTTCCAATGCATCCATTTGGGAGACCGTAAAACCATTCCCTAACATCTCTTTCCAAGGTATGCATGAGAAATCTCATAGCCACATCCTCATGTTCAATGAAAAGATCCTCAATAGCATCAAATAGCATCAAATAATGTATTTAAATGAGATTGAGTAGTTATAGAATCATCAACTTGGAATTTGGAAAGGCACTTCTTCCATAATCCTTCAGCTGGAAGAGGGTTCGGAGACGCTGTAAAATCTGAAAAGTCTAAAGGAGTGTATATTGCAGCCAAATATTCATAAGAATCAATCCTTAGGGTTTGCATGGGAATATGTAGAGTCATAAGAAACACCTATGTCTAACTTATATTATGATATTTCTTTTTTGGAGAAAGGAAAGATGTGCCATCCACAAGGAAATCTTCTACTTGTTTATCGTCATTATAATCGTCTACAACACTCTGAAAGATGTAATAGGTCTCTTATGATTGAGGAGACTCACATTTTGTGCACCATATTGAACACTTGAATGCAGTAGAACTAAAGTGTTCATACAATAAGGACTACTGCTATTTTCCTATTTAATTGGTCCATTCCAGTCTCATGTCTTAAAAGTAATGAGAAATTTTCCTATCTCTTGGGCAACATAATAGGTTGTTTTCATATCTTCAATGCACATCATCTTCAAGAAGAAAGAACATTGTGAATCAAATGCATTGAGGTAAGGCTTTGAGATATAAATCTTGTTTTCCCTGAATGATGGATTCATTTGCAGACATACTTTGATAAACCTAAGTTGAAATAGTCAATGAGGTTCATCCCTCCTTTTTCTGATGTGAAGTAGCTTATACCATAAGGATTTTGCATTTTTTCCATGACTTGCCATTATATCATCTTATTCCTGCTATGTACATCATGCAACAACATTCCTCCTTCCTCAAATAGGGCTTGGAATTTGTTTGGTGTCATCGGCCTTTGATCTTGAACAGTGAAAAGTTAGAATGAGGAAGCAAGGTACCTTATGCTTTCCTACATTCCATATCTCATGATAAATCAAGGCGTATTGGGCTAACAAATAGGATATGGGTTATGTTGTTGAACTTGTATGATACAACAAACCATGGAAAGGTCTCATTTCTTGGGAATCAATGGTTTGTATTGAACATGAAGGAATGTGAAACAAAGACAAAGTGAAGGAAGATCTATGTTGCAATGGAAATTGCTTTGATAGTGAAGTTGTGAATAGCTTGTAGCTCGTATATAATATATTTTCACATTATAGATGGTCAAAGCCCTTGAAACTCTCATTGAGGATCAATTTTGGTGTCATAAGCAAGTTAATTTAATGTTTTCACATATAGATCATTTTCTCAAACAACTATCTTTGTGAATAAATTAATAAGCATGTAGCTTATGTACGTGTCTTCTTACTGGAAGGAAAATAATTTCCTATCAAAAAAAGGAACAACCGAAGGTCTGCCTGGTCATATTTTCTTTTTGGGATTGTCGTCGTAAGATTCCTTCTACTGGGTGGGCTCGCCATGCCCCAAAAAGGAATGATTATATATAATATAGTTCAATTAAAACAAAAAAATATAGTTTATAGTTTCAATATGTATATAGTTTAGCTTGTGATTGAAACTATTGTTCAACATTTATCTCCAACATGTGTATCAATCAAACAACCAGTTTCCAGCACTTGCCCAGCCTAAGGCTTCTTGACCAAGAGTATGACTTAATTCCATAGGTCGTGTCCTCTCTTTCCTTTTGTTTCTCTTTCTTGTTGCTATTCTTTCTGCCTTGCCTCCTTTCTTATATTTTCATCCTTTTAAACCCTAAATTTGCTACTTTTTAAAAAGGCCAGACACATTATTATGTGCCTAGAAGTTACTGTGATATGAATAGAGATACAGGGATAGATAAAGATACATCAATAATTAGAGAATTTGGATCATTATGTGAATTCCAAACATCAGATCTACTACTAATTTTCTAAGTATATACATCAGATATATGGTCTTGGGAGGGTTCCACCACATCCAACTCTTTGATTTCCTTTAGCATATTTTATTTCTTCAACCATATGTGTAATTATCTTAAACAAAATAAGGATTTCAGGTACAAACCTAGGCAATGCTTTAGGTGGAATATTTACACCATACATTCCAATGAATCTGAGAAAGGTCATAAGAGAGTAATCCCCAAGCATATGACCAGACTTATTTTCCAAGAAATAAATATTACTACAATAGATGTTATGCCTACACCCTAGTAATTAGATAAGTATACTCTAACATGATCTATTGTAGTCTCTAGGAATTGGTTTTGATATTGCATTTCAATTCAAGATGAGATAGATGAAAATAGTTGAAAGTAAGATTAACATATCAGTGTCATAATTGAATGCATAAAATTGAAGATGAGTCAACAACCAGTTTTGTCAACGAATGAATACCATGCACATGATGAGAGAATAGTCAATGAGAAGAGCTTGGAGAAATATGCATGTCCTTGTAATGATTGTCTCGGAGGGAAGATGAGAAGAGGACAAGTGATTTTTGAACATATGTTGAGATTCGATCATAGTGATATAAGCCCTTTCCCTCAAAATAGTTATCGAAATAGGATACCATTGCAAATCATGAGAGACATAGAGGCACCAAACATAGATGAAGAGGAAAAAAATGCAGATGAACATGCAACAATGTTAGATTAAGGTATTGAAGTTGATAGAATGATGGATGAGAGTTTCAAGGATGATTGGCAGAAATTGATGGAGGATGCTTCAAAACCTGTGTATGGTACTTGCAAGTCAAGTCATTTGACAACAATCGTTCTAATTCTTAACTTGCAAACAGTGCATGGTTGGACAAATGAGAGTGTTGATGAGTTATTGGCATTGTTACTTCGGTTGTTACCACCTGACTCCACATTGCCAAAAAACGGAGTGCATGTAAAGCGCAAATCACCAAGCTAGGCTTAGGGTATGAGAACATCCACACATGTGTGAATGGTTGTGTATTATTTCACAAAAATCATGCAAGTGAGACTGAATGTCTGAAATATAAAGAACCGAGGTATAGACCAGGGTTGAAATCAAATTCAACGCCTAGAAAGATTCTTCAACACTTTCCAGTAATCCCACGGTTACTTCGAATGTATAGATGTCAAGACATTATTGAGCTTATGCAATGGCATGCCCAAAATAAGAGCACTGATGGAAAACAACAGTTTGTGGTTGATTCTAAGATGTGGATGGAATTTGACAACAAATGTCCCAATTTTTCCTAAGATCCTCATAATATAAGGTTGGGTTTAACTCTAGATGGGGTCAGCCCATTCTCATATCAGAGTACTAAATGGTAAACTTGGAGATTGTTTTTGATAAATTATAACTTGCCTCCATGGTTAGAAACCAAATCAGTTTTCTTCATGTTGTCATTGATTATACCAGGAAAGAAAAGTGTGACTTTAGATACAATTGATATTTATTTAGAGACATTATTTGACGAGCTAGAAAAATTGTAGAAAGGAATTGAAGCAATTCAAATTTTAAGGGACAATGATTCAATCCAGTTCACTTTAAGAGCTTCTTTATTGCTTACGATATATGTTCTTCCTGCATATGGAACATTGACTAGTCTCAATGTTCATGGATAGCATGGATGTCCAACTTGCATCTTTAAGCCTTGAGTGAGGCACTCAAGTAGTTTGCATAAGTGTATTTATTGTGGACATCATGCTTACCTTAAAATGGAGCATCCATATTTTCGACAAAAGTCACGTTTCAATGGTCATGAAGAGAATCATGAAGCACCATGGACAATAACAAGTGATTATATTATTGATAATGCAGATAAAAGAATGCAATTTATTTAAAATGGTGGCATTGTTGGTAGTAAAAATGATCCACTCAATGATAGTGGTGTAAAATGATTGTGCATATTCTATAAGTTTCCATACTTTAAGCATATAACCATTTGGCATACTATTGACTTTATGCATACTGAGAAAAACATAGTTTTTGTTATTATAGAAACTCTTTTTGGTGCATATGATACAGTGTCATCATGGCTAGACCTTCAAGAACTAAAGATTCGTCGAAATCTTTGGGTTGAAAAATATGGTGATGGAAAATTTAGAAAACCTATTGCTCCTTATGTTTGGACAAAGGAATAACGTGCATAATTATTAACGTTGATGTCTCAGACTCTCTTTCCCACTGAATATGTGAGTAGTAATGTTAGAAGGCAAATTGACAATAATGGCTTAAGAGGCCTCAAGACCCACGACTATCATGTCATAATTGAGGATATTTTACCTACTGTAGTCATATCAAGTTTGGAAAAGGGGCCAAGATTGACAATTATAAGGTTGGGCCTAATATTGAAGAGAATGAGTATGCATGTGTTAGATCCTTCAAACTTCGATAATTTGAGGGAAGAGGTTGTTGAAGTCCTTTGCTTATTGGAACGAGAATTTGCACTAGCAATATTCAATATTTCTATGCATCTTCTTGTACATCTAGAACATGACCTAGAATATTGTGGCTCGATAAGAACTAGATGGATGTACCCTATAGAACGATATATGAAGGTTTTGAAAAAGTTTGTTCATAATAAGGCAAAACCAGAAGGTAGCATGTGTGAAGGATATTCAATGCTGGAGGCCATGGGATTTTGCACAGAATCTGTGAAGGATTTTACTAATGTCAATCAACGTGTATGGGATTTAGAAGGAAATGGACGTCACTTCAAGCTATCAAATGAGGAAATATCTACGATACATGCCTATGTTCTTCAAAACACATCCTCATTTGATAAGTGGCGCAGGTGAAATTTTATTTACATGATAATTTATTTATTTAATTTCATTTAACAGTTAAATTATTATCATTCTTAATATTTTGTATGTAGAAAATACAGAGAAGAGATTCGAACATGGATGTGTCCATCTCAAAAGCATACACTTTAGGATTTGAATATTGGAGATGGTTCTTTTCGAAAATTTGATGATTGGATTGTTGATGCAATTAGTGATGCACAACAAGAAGGACATGATATAACGATAGAGGAAATTGAGCTTTCACGACCTCCAAATATATCAACTTCTTCTTTCAGTGGGATGTGGGCCTATGGTAGTCACTTAAGAGTGGAAGAAAAGGACACATGAAAGGAAAATTGTGGTTGTATTGTTAGTGTCGAATTTCACCACGACACTGAAAATAAAATTTATCTTAGATTCATACAGGAAATTATTCAAGTTGATTATGGTGAGACCAGTCCCATACTATTAAAATGTAAATGGATCAAACCATCTCCAATGCAACATGATGAGTACAGATTTGTACATGCAAATACACGCCAAGTTTTATCAAAGACTGATGAGTCGTATGTTTCCCCTCTTCAAATTACCCAATCATTTCTAATTGATGATGTAACAAGCCCATGATGGTCATATGTCATTCAAGTAGAGTCTCGTACGAAAAGGAAATTCACAGAATATGTTGATATAATGGTCGATGAACAATGTACTAGTTTACAAGAAACATTGGAAGAAGAAGTTGAAAATGACAATAGAGTTGTATTTGAAGAAGAAACTTTGATTCCCAATGAAGAGATTGTGATAGAGAATGTAATGCATGGTCAAGAAAAGATATTGTATGAGGACAATGGAGAAGATGAAGTAGATGCATACACGAGTGATCACGATTGTGATCTTGATGGAAACGAAAATCATGATGATGATGATTTGTCACCTTAAATTTATGGAATAAATTTTTAGTATGCAAATTGGATTTTATTGTTTTGGCCATGGGATTAGCCAAATACTTGTTTTCAGTATTGTGCAATGTTTCAAATATGATTGTCTTATGTTCCTTACTATCAAATTATGTCTAAGAAATTCTATGAATGGATGTTTTTGAGTTTCAGTGTTAACAAAAGATGGAAGAATTATTCTTTGACTGTATGCCATCATGATAGACACACACACACACACACACATATTAAACAAGACTTTTAGATACAGGGTTTCATAGATTTCAAAGGGTATTGACCAATAGATGTATGTGCTTGAAATATCTTCAATGACTTGGAGTTTCAATAAAGAAATCATTGGTAAACTTTTTATATTTGATCAACCTTTGCTTTACCAAATGCCATCCAAATTATGCTCGAACTTGTGATACCTAACATAAATATATAAGGATGAAATCACCCTCAGAACTCAGTGAATTACAATCAACCTTCAAATAATGATTATCAACAGTAGTAGATACCCTTTTGATCAAACTCTTGAACTATTGTATCAACATATAACAAAGATTTATGGTGAGTATGTTTCAAATATCAAGTATGCCAATAAGTTGATGGGCCCATATTTAAGTTGGAATTTATAGCTTTTCATTGCCAATGTACATCCATTGCAGAGATGGGCCCATGTTATAATTGTCACCTGATAGTATATATGACTACCATGTTTAAAATCCATGGCTTATACCTTTTTCATGATGTAGCCTATATATATGCTTTCGATTCTTATTTGATAATTTTTTTATTTTATAGGGAAAAGTTGGCTTCTAGCGAAAGAGAGCAGAACCTAAAGGCAAGCAAAGGGACATTATTACCAGCTCATGGTTCAACAAATCAGTAAGTAGTTATTCCTTGTACTTTTTCACTTCTATGCATATTTTATGATAGTTGTATATAATCTATTTGATGATGTAGGTCATCTATGCTTTCGATTCTAATTTAATAAGTTTTTTATTTTATAGGGAAAAGGTCGATTGTACACAAAATGTGCGAAAAAAAGGCAAGCAAAGGCACACTACCACTAGCTCGCAGAAGCCTACGCCTTGGTGGATTAGTACATGGAGAATACGCTGACAATACTAATGATCAAATTCCTAATATATCACATGATGATGATCATGTCCAAGCTGATATTGTTGAAGGCTTGGTATATTCTGAATCAAAATCAGGTTTGAGAGACTTATTTTGTAAATTAAAACAAAGATTTGAAGGCACATCCGAGCAAATTGGTGAGATAGATAGTGCCACACCTAATGCGGCCAATAAGGAACCAATTAGGCCTTCAACTGCCAAAGAAAAAATGCTTGTTGTGTCCACAAACATGAGTGCCCTTTCGACATCACCTAGTCTTGATTCGACTAAAGATATATCATCTTTCATAAAAAAACACAGAATGAGTCAAGGCATGTTTAGGTCCACATAAAGAGAAGCCAAAGAAAGAAAATCATGAGGGAAGAAGGCTTATTTGCTTGAGATAAAATATGGTGAACCTGTTGGAACAAATGCTCCAAGGTGGGCCTCAAAGTTGGGCACGAGAGTAAGGTCTCATTTGGATGTCACCAAAGCCAATTTTGCAGATCAAGATCAAAGAAGTGTGGATCTAGTGATTCTACAAATGGAAAATGCCTTTGAGACTTTTGGTGGAATGATTTCCACCAAATATTACAAGAACAAAATGATAAAATTGATTAACAATTTTAGGCATAAATTTAGAAAATCAATCTTGGATGGAAACTAAAGGGACAACAACTTGACTCCCAAATAGTGGGAGGATTTGAAGGAAAGTATGTGTGCTGGAGAGTATGCGCAAAAGAGTACAAAAGGGAAGATAACAAGAGATAATGTGAGGGATCGATTTATTTTGGGTCGTGGCGGGTGGCGAGCCAATCAAAACATGTTTGTAAGTATATGGTTTTTTTGTTGAATACATTATGTATGGCATTTTTGTAAGTATATTTGTAAGTGCATTGTGTTATACTACATTTTGATTAGTATATATATACAACTAATAATGATGCGTTGATAATGATTTTTAGGTTCAAGAAGCTAATAGATCATAAATTGATGTGACTAACATGAGTGACCATATAATGGTAGATATAGACAATTCTATGCAGAAGCAGATATCAAAACATCCAATAGAAAGATCATCGCCATCTAATGAAGTTGATAATAGCCTTAACACATGTACGTCTGTTCACAATGATAGTGAGAACAATAAACATGTAATGTATTGCATAAATGGGCTGACAAAGACAATGTCAACCATAGCCACCGCCAATGAACCAATCATCGCTTCATGGAAAAAAAGAGGATATCGTAGTGATTTTGATGAGGTAAGCTAATTATCATTCCCCTGCAAACATTTCTTGACTTGAATTCATAATCTGATTTAATTGGTTTAGGTCTGAGTTTTAGTGTTTTACTGTTATATTTACTATTCTTAGTTTGAGTCTTAGTTTTAGTTTTAGTTTTACTGTTTTACTGTTTTAGTCTGAGTTTTAGTGTTTTACTGTGTCCTTACAATGTTATATTTGATTTGTGCATGATGTAATCACATGCATGATAAAATTAAACGATCTCCCAACATTGATGCACCTCCACATTCTCGATCAATGTGTACAACTCATGTTGGACGTAGTTCAAATATTGACTCAACCGTGAGTGCATTTAATTTTGTTATATCAATAATTATGCATGTTTTTGGAATTTAATTGTATATTTTTTTTCTTATATTTATGTATACTTTTTTCTTCTTTTTTTGACGGTGCCCATTAACACTAGCAGAGCCTAAAGTATTCTAGCTAGGAGATGAAGTAAACATACTCAATCCATATGATGGTGCTATTGCAGGGACTGGACGAATTCGGTCACTTGCTAAGATCCATGGAGTGCCACTTGGTCCCGAAGATCCTAATATAAATGTCATTAATGTCTCAAGCAACATCCCCGTTGCATATGAAGATTTAATTGATGGATTTGAACGCTTGAAGGAGATAGAAATGAGTTTTATTTGGTGGCTGAAAAATTATTTGAGAAAATCGACTTAGATGATCATGTTTTATGAATCAGTTGCAAACATATTGTTTACTTTCCATAGTCTTTAGACCATTTAAACTTACTTTACATAGTCTTCAAACCATTTAAACTTACTTTACATAGTGTTCGTGCCTTTTGTCTTTAACGGCCTGAGACATGAGATATAAGGACATGTTTTAATGCATCTATTCACTGGTTCATTTTGTTTAATGTTGCTTGTGGTGTGATTAGAAATGTTGTTTTTGTCATGCCTACAAGGAGTAATATAAGGGCCTGTTTTAATGCATTTATTCACTAGCTCATTTTATTTAATGTTGCTTGTGGTGCCATTAGAAATGTTGTTTTTTCCACGCCTACAAAGACTGATATGAGATTGCAAGAGTGTGTGTTTAAATGCCATTATTTCTATGCTATGCCTTTGTATTTGATTGCTATTTATTTACCTTATTTACTCTGTCTTTTAGAGTGAACAAATTGTGTGAGTGTAAATAGATTGGGCTTACCCACATTCTATTGTTTTTCCTACATTTGTTTATCATCTCATAATGTGTTTTGCTATTTAAGGCAGGTGAATGGAACAACAGACTGTGTTAATTGCTCAGGTTGGGATCATAACACTCATAATGGCAGGACATTTGTGTTAGCCTGTGCCAACCCTAATTATATTATATGCATGTGTTTAATTATGAAGATGTTGTTATCTTCTGTAAATAGTTTTAAACTAATACAGGTAATGTGTCGTTGGTTGATGAATTTTTCCCTTAATGATGAAATTATATTGTATCTTTTTAGTTTTTAAATTTGTTAAATTTTTTATGGACTCGTGTCTCATTTGCAAGGAGTTACAATATTTTATACAAATGATTTCCTTAGTTTTTTAAAGTGTAAGATTCAACTGGCTATAGATTGTATTTGCCTTCCATATAAACAGATGTTGTATAGCTTTTGAGATGGGAAAATGAAATGATTTTATGATAAGATGAGTTGCATGGTGCTCTCCCCTATTGGTCACGGTTGGTCGCAATTTTTAGGATGATATCAAAGAAAAATAGATCCAGATTAATATTAACATAAATTTAGTTTAGTCAATTCCTTACCCAAATTGTCATGTTGGTGGATAAGATCGATTGTGGGAATCTAAGTTACATCCATTGGCTAGGATGCTTGTTAATGAAGCAATGTCGTGGAATCCATACAAGCAAGGGTATGTTTCGATGCTGCCCAATTGGAGAGTGACGTAAGAGTCTTAAAGAACTCTCCCCATATGAGTCATTTTTCCAGAAAAATTGTTTAAATTTTTAATAAGGGTGTTAGGTGCTAAATGGAGTTAGATTTTCATTTCCTGTGACTTATTTCTCTTATTTTGAATATGCAGCTTTTTGTTGATGATGCTAGACAAATTATATCACTTAAGAGCACAATGTTGGAGGTGAAAATCCTCCCAATATTTCTTGTTTGATGTTATTATTATTATTTTTTCTGTGGGAAATGAAGGCCTGAATAGGTAATGTATGTTATATGTGTCGAAATTGCATAATTGCATAGGTTTTGTTCTATAGGAAATATCTGGATCCACCATTGTTACGTACATGTCAACTTTTATTCAAAAACATACAGTTTCTTCTTTGCCACAGTTCTATGTCAAAGTTGGGGCTGATATTTTGGTAATTACTGGATCATGTTTGCTTGTTTTCATGGTCACCATAGTCCCCTTGATGTTGATTGATATGTATATTTGACAGGATGTGGTGTAGACTAAGCATCCCATATTTCCACTGTCAGCTGTAGATCTATTTACCATACTAGATGATGTAAGTGATAAAACATTTCTATGTGCAGGTACAGTTCCATCTGTGCAAAAAATTGTATTTGTTGCAGAAACAAGGAAGCTTATTCTTGAATTCTGGAACCTCGTTGATTCCATGGGTTACTTGGTTGAACTGAAACTGGTAAGTTCAGAGTACACACTTTTGTTAATGTAGCAAGTTTTGAAATCAAATTATTAGAATGCCAAGTTTTTATAATATTTTGGTGTTTGTTGTATTTTCATCTAACATAAATTTACATTTTACTATGAAGGTGGTACAATCATCTAAATAATGAAATAAAGAAAGAAGCATGGACAGAAGAGGAAAAATTAGCTCTCATTAGTGCTCGCTAGATATATGGGAACAAGTGGGCCGAAATTGCAAAGTATTTACCTGGAAGGTATGTGCTCATTGTTTATTCAGTGTTGGTTATGTAAAGGAGAGGAAATTGTTAAGATTGATGGGATTTCTATAGGATATGAGGAAACAAATTATGTAGGCCCAACATTGAACTACCAACTCCAACAACAACAAGAGGGAAAGAAAAACAATTATACATTTGTTCGAACATTTTTCCCCTCAACTTTGAAGGTAGCATTTCTTGCACTGGTTGCACTCAATGCATATCTAATTATTTTAAATGGGAAGGAGTGTTTAAATTTGAACCAGTCTTTTCGTAACTTCCAACCAATGCTCTAGGAATTGGGACCTCATAATCCTAATCCAACTTTCAGGAGGCTAATTGTTTTTCTCTTCATTGTCTAGATTCAGGATCTACCCACCTTAGAATAATATTTGGTAGATTTATTTGCTTGTTGCTTTCTTTTAGGACCTTTTTTAGAGGAATGTTCGATGATATAAAGAGTAGACAACCTAGGTTTTGATCTTTTTTGCTTTTTGTTGAGTTATTTAGTTCAAGGTGATTGATAAATTGTCCCATCAACCTCAAAGGATTAGCGTTATCCCCGCTAAAATTACAAATTCATATGCTACCAAGCGAAGGTTGAATGGTCCTAGACCACCTTTGAGTGAGTTAGAGGAAGAAACTTATAGTTCCTTGAACAACCTTTCTTAGGAAGAACTATCAGGGGAGAAGCATAATTCTAATGATTTATCAACACACAGGTTCTTAAGAGGTTTGGAGAGAGATATGAATATACCAAGAAGGGCACTATCCCCTCCTCCTTAGGATGATTTTGGAGCTCCTTAGGAAACACTGATGCAATCATTCCTGCTGAGTTGTTGGAACTTACATGACACTAAAACACGAGGTCATGGAGTACAAAATATACTTCTATAGGTCAAGGCTTTCTTACTATTAAATTCACATGTATCTATAGTTTTGCACATTATTTCCAATCATAAATTTTAAGGTTTGTGTCTTTGTATTTAAAATATTGGTGAAAAAAGGTACTTTTTCATATTTTTGGATTGCCACATATCAATAAATGCATTAGTACTCTGATTCATATTATTGATCTTAGCATTTATTGTCTGAAAAATTGAATTATAATAAGGATTTTCCTGATACTAATATATTTTGGGGGGGAATACTTCTTATAAAGTCTCTTTGGCTAAGTTGTTGCATTGTGAGGGGCATATGTATACCATCAAAGTCACCCAAGACTTGCTCCTGGGCCCATCTACACCCACTCAAAGGTTTTTTGAACCCAGGTCTCTGTGTTCATACAAGCCTGATCACCTCACTGCTTGTCCCTACCTAGACCACACCCCCATGGGTGAGTCTCTTGATACACTTATTGAATTCAGAATTTCAATATTTTCTCTACGTTTCAGTTTGTTTATAACCCAGGCCGTGACTTCAATATTCAATATAGAACCTTTACATTTAATCATGGATGCACATATCCACCAATGTTGTGAAAAATCGAATTGCACTTGGACGTAGTACAAGGGTCATTCTCCATATTGTCGAACATTGCTTTATGTTTTGAGGATTAGAAACAACTCCATATGGTTGTTGTCAATGGAAAATAAATCCAAAATACTGATTTATTTTTCTTTTCCCAACGAGTTTGTTTGAAAGGGCACATTTGTCTTGAACGAATATCATCATTGTTGCAGAATTTCTCATCTTCTAGTTGTCTCCACAGCCACCATAATAAACTAATATCTAACTAAAAATACATCTCTTCCCTTTTACACACAATTAGACCTCATCATCCTAAGCCAACTTTCAGGAAGCCAATTGTTTTTCGCTTCACTGACTAGATTCAGGATCTACCCACCTTAGACTAATATTTGGGAGATTTGTTTGCTTGTTGCTTTCTTTTAGGACCTTTTTAAGAGGAATGTCCGTTGATATAAAGAGTAGACAACCTAGGTTTTGATCTTTTTTGCTTTTTGTTGAGTTATTTAGTTCAAAGTGGTTGATAAATTGTCCCATCAACCTCAAAGGATTAGAGTTATCCCCACTAAAATTACAAATTCATATGCTATTGAACTGTTATTTAATCTAGCAGCTTTATATGAATTGACGTTTTTCTTTGATGGGAAACTGTTCTTGGAAATATCCTAATATTTTATATCTTGGATGTTGATAGACAAGGTTAGAAAATCCATAAGTGGACCAGGCTATTCATGAATATCTTACAGAGTATTTGGAATGCAATCCTCGAGTTCTAGAATCCATTCTCTCGAAAGCTTTGAATGCATACAAGGTACTGTAAAGCATAAATTTTCTGTATTTAAAAGTATTCAAATTTTTTTCTAAGTTTAGTTGTTTTCTAATTNCCATAAGTGGACCAGGCTATTCATGAATATCTTACAGAGTATTTGGAATGCAATCCTCGAGTTCTAGAATCCATTCTCTCGAAAGCTTTGAATGCATACAAGGTACTGTAAAGCATAAATTTTCTGTATTTAAAAGTATTCAATTTTTTTTCTAAGTTTAGTTGTTTTCTNATAATGAAGGACATAGTCATATGCTACCAAGCGAAGGTTGAATGGTCCTAGACCACCTTTGAGTGAGTTAGAGGAAGAAACTTATATTTCCTTGAACAACCTTGATTAGGAAGAAATCTCAGGGGAGAAGCCTAATTCTAATGAGTTATCAACACAAGGGTTCTTAAGAGGTTTGGGCATATATATTAATATACCAAGAAGGGCACTATTCCCTCCTCCTTAGGATGATTTTGGATCCTTGATATGACTATGATTTTTAACATTCATAATTTCCCTCATAGAGATCTAGTTTCATA
Source organism: Picea sitchensis (assembly GCA_010110895.2). NCBI lineage: Eukaryota > Viridiplantae > Streptophyta > Pinopsida > Pinales > Pinaceae > Picea > Picea sitchensis. The sequence goes on along the minus strand of SNQJ01S0000402.1, from coordinate 125,966 downwards.
ATTTCATTCTAATCCTCTTTACCAATGGTCTACTATGGATAACACCGCTAGTACATTAGGTACAGGGGCACTAATCCTCCCAGCTTTGGCATTCCTATTTGGGGCATTAATGTCCAGATGGGAATGATGAGTAGAAAGATTGGAACTCATGTCTCTATCCCTCATGATGTAAAAAATATCTCTTTTGGGATGCAACCTTCTAACACTAGTGTTCTACCTATTTTTCACGGTTCCATCATGTCAACGGGGAGTTGTACTACCTCATTTCCTACATTTTCATTTGGGGGTGGAGAAATCCATGCATCTATAGCTTCATTAGGAAGTGGTTTTATCATATTTTCTAATATTTCAATAGGGAGCATAGCCATACAATGTATGGGAAACCCATTTCATAAAGTTTACCCTCATAATACTAGATTGCAGATAAATTCAACTTTTTTCCCTAGTGTTGGAAACATGTCAGGGAGTAGTTTCATGTGGTAATATGAAAATTATTGGGATGCTAGGACAAGTTCTTGTAAATCCCAATTCCATTGCCACCACCAAGTTGCCTTTCTTGGCAATGTTAAACCTGTCAGATTTGACTAAGTTAACTAACAACTTAGTGCTTCATAATCCAACCTGGCCTCCCATCATGACCAAGTTGCGTTTGGATATCCCTAAGTTCAAAGGAAACTCTAGATAAGACCCCTCTAACCATGTTATGAAATTTCATCTTTAGTGTTCATCAAACTCCTTAATAGATGACATTGTTTGTCTAATTCTTTTCCAATGTAACCTGATAGGGGTAGTAGCAAAGTGGTACATTGAATTTCCATGGACATCATATAATCACTTTGCATCCTTCGAAATGGCCCTTTTGACACCTTTCTAGCTACCAATCTATTATGAGATAGGGACTGAACTATTAACATCACTTCAACATATCATATCCACTCACATATTTGATAACATTCATGAGTGGATAAAGAGACATTGAATGATCAAAATTGAAATATGTAACCAGTTTTTAGTTGATTGGTTAAAATAATTTTTATCTCACTATCAATTGAGTCAGGGATGATTAGCTAGAGAATTATTTAATTCATCAACCAAGGATCAAAAGTCTTTATGAGATGCCATGCACTATATGTACATGTCTCATATTTTCTTATTACTGATTTTTATAATGCTCTATATAACAAAATTGAAATTAATTCTACAATTTAAGTTGCAATTACTCTACAAATCACAGTTGCATATATGTTTCATAATTATAAACTCAATTATATGAATAGGGTAAACATTCAGAAAGCATTATTATCTATTGGATGAAAAGCACACTTACAACAAGCTAAATATAACTACACAATGGTTTGATTATGACTATTGATAAAGCTATAGAAAATCTATAGAAGTATAACCATACAAAGATCAAACTAGAACCAATTCAAGCCACTTTCATGTTGAAAATTATGTGACTGTATTTCATAAAAACATGTGCAATTGCAAATCATATTCGTAGAGGTGAGGTAGATATCATGCTAGTTGGTGGTACTGAAGCAACAATTATTCCCATTGGTTTGGGTGGGTTTGTTGCATGTCGAGCCCTATCTCATAGAAATGGTGATCCTCAGTTTGCCTCAAGGTCTTGGGACAAAGACCGAGATGGCTTTGTCATGGGTGAAGGTGTGGGAGTGTTGGTAAGTTTAGAATGACAAACTTTTTTTGTTAGTGTTCTGCATGTTCAATGTTCATTAAGTTCCTTGCCATTGAAAATTTCAAAGGCTTACACATATTGCATAGTAGATTATAAGACTTGTTTGTGTTATCTATTCTTCATATGAAGGCTAAAAATACTAGGTAAAAGGGTAGTAAGTAATCAAACAATAGAATCTATAAAATGAAACATGAAATTTTTAAATTTCTGATGACTATGATCTGATCTGCAATTATTTAATCTGGATTTTAATTGGCCTGAACAAGATCATGGTAGGTCTACCTTATGTGAAGAACAAGGAAACATTTCTTATGACACTCCTTGCAAAAGAGAGCCTTGAAGATGGTTTTGACTTCAAGGATCTTGCAACGATAACAGAAGGATACAATGGTAGTGACTTGAAAGTAGGCTAGCATTATTGGAAGTACATCGACAAATTTATGTTGATGCTATACAGATTGATGAAGGGAAGAAAAAGACCTTGAATTGCATGTTCCTTGAATTTAAGTTGTGGTTCAATATAAATATTGCTTGCACATTTTTTTAAATATCCTTGAATTGGCGATGGTAGTAATCTGATATCCAAATATACATGCAGTTGGTCAAGGAATTTATGCCTTAAAGTCCATGTAGAGTTATTTTACTAGATTCATCTAGAGCATAACTTATGATTCTTTTTCGAGTACTCTTTACAATTGAAAGCTGGGAATTTAAATTCAACTAGCATTCACGATGTTCAGATATTTAGGAATATGATGGAGTGGCAAAAGGTAGTGTTGTTCACCTTAGGTAATCTTATGTTTCAACCTATGAGTCCCTAATTAAGACTAACCTCGTTCTTCATGTTTTGTTGAGGTGGAGTATGATTTTCAATATTACACAATGGACAGTTCAACTGAGATCCAAGTTCTCATACTCTCAGCTGAGAAATCGAATATGCCCCCTTACAGACCTACATTAGAAGTGGGTCCCTTAAGTCCAACTCCATTGGAGAAACAATAATGGGAACTGTACTTGAGTATGTCAAAATCATTTGACCATACCATTGAGGCTGCCATGCAACATGTATTGTTAACTTAACTTGCATGTTATGGGACTATATCTTGCATGTTATGGAATTTATGGGAATCAGACAAAGCAATTGAAGTCTGTTTGTATTAATCCTAACATGCTCTATTTGTATCAATATGAACAAGATGCTCTCACTAAATGCATTGACAAAGTAATTAATATAACAATGTGTTATTCCTTTTATGTACCAGGGTATACTTTTACCGAGGGTATACTTTTATGTATTGGGTCTGCTCATTCAAAATGACATGCTTGTAACATAGGCCATTATAGACATCTGAATAAGATTAATTGTGATTAGTCCATTGAAATTTAGGCATTGATCCTACTCCTAACAAGCCACTTTCATGTTGAAAGTTCTATGACTATATTTCATAAAAACATGTGCAGCTGCAAATCATATTCGTAAAGGTGAGGAAGATATCATGCCAGTTGGTGGTACTGAAGCAACAATTATTCCCATTGGTTTGGGTGGGTTTGTTGCATTTTGAGCCCTATCTCAGAGAAATGACGATCCCCAGTCTGCCTCAAGGCCTTGGGACAAAGACTGAGATGGCTTTGTCATGGGTGAAGGTGTAGGAGTGTTGGTAAGTTTAGAATGACAAACTTTTTTTTGTTAGTGTTTTGCGTGTTCAATGTTCATTAAGTTATAGCCACTTGTTCTGCATTAGGCCTTGTTATTGATGTCATATACCTCTAGGTAACTTGAGTAAAATAGACTATCTGTTAGGGTATCCAAAACAAAAGTTTGTTATGTTTGTGTTGGAATCAACCATATTTTAACAAAGCGCTCTTCTGGATTTGTTAATTACGCAGGAGAAGGATGAGAACCTTAGTGGTGAACATGTGAGGGAAGGGTTGGCAGGCGTAGTTTCAGTCAAAGTTCCAAAACTGGAGTTTGAGGGGAAAACTAAAGTAAGTGAAGTTAGCTTGATATATTTAACTTATGTAGAAACTATGTTGATATATATTGTTTTGTCTTGTTTAGCACTTTTCTTCTCAAGTGATTAATTGAATTCTAGATTGTGTAAACTACATTGTTTTAATCTGTTAAGAACCAAATATCAATATAGCATAGAAAATCCTCAGAAAAAGTACTCAACTCCTTGAAAGAGAGATAATTTCATATAATAAGCCTCTTCGAGGGGGCAACCTCCTTTTACCCCACTTAAATGTTCAAGTACAAGATGATTCAAATTGAAAATGTCTCCTTGGTATATATAAGAGACTAGGAGGTATAATTACAACTAATGGCCTAAAGCCGACATAAATAAAATAGCATTACTAATATAATATGCCCCAATTAAGGGGTAATGAGCCAATATTAGGGCTTAACATGCC